>JAABKK020051575.1:0-11604 GCA_011634745.2 Catotricha subobsoleta | reverse complement strand
CAGGAAATTTACTAGTTCGGCTAATCGTGGAATTCGGCTAATGGGGGGTTCGGCTAATCGAGGGTTTACTGTATATTGAAACTAAGCTTTCGCTGCTGGTACTGAAACTGAACTGATTTCTTTATAAAATATATGCTCGGTTTATAGTTGAAATATACATTTCTCAGTTAAGTAAACATCTGTTTGAAATTTTGTTTTGATGAAAATTTGTTGTCTCTTCATGAGCTACCATTTGTTGTAATATTATTTTTCGCTAATCCAATAATAATAAGTGCGTTGTTAATTTTGTATTTACTTATCATTTGTTGAACTGCTTAATTGTTTTTTGATTAAAATATATGTGACCGAATGACATATTGCCTTTCTTTTTGTAAAGAATATAATATTACTTGACTTTCGTATTTTAAATTTTAAATGCATTAAATATAATTTCATTAATTAAGTGAATTTATTGCATAAATTTAGGCAATTTTTTTAAAAAAACTTTCTATAAAAACAGTATTAGTGATGCTAGTAACAATAAACGCAGAATCTTTGTGCATTGTGAAAATATACATGTTTTGATTGCAATCTGTTCACTCAATCCGAAAAAAATAATCAAAATATCCTATTTTTTCCAACATTTTTCATTACAAATTGGGATCCTATGACCGAAAAACGAAATAACTCAAAACCAAAATAAATATATTTTGAAGAAACTCTGCGTCTTCTGTTATATATCGTAGAGTTTTTGAGTCTGCAATGATTGCTTACTTTATCTCACTTTCCAAACGTGCCATCGGAGAGAGGGCTGAACGGTTGAATTTGCACAATCAACTAGAGTCTAGAGATCTCTCAAAAATATAAGAGAATGAAATACATGAAAGTGAGCGAAATAAAACATATAAAACCTTAATGTGCAAAGAGCTTCTCATTCTCTTGAATTTTTGAGACATCTCTATGTGGTTTTTAACGATTGAAACAATCATTTTTGGTTAATTGTCTCACATTTCCAACCATACCTAAAAATGCTGGATACACAACAGTTTGTAAACGGTTAATTTTTCAACTACGATTGGAAATGTGAGACAATCAACCAAAACTGGTTCCTTCAACCGTTGAAAACCCACATTAGTAAGTTGCTTGTACAAATCCAAATGTATATGAAAAATTCTTATTGAAAATATAATCGAATTGAATAATTTACCACTATAATGTATAGAAATTAAAATAAACATGAAAAAAGAAAATACGAACACAATATGCGGATTAATTCGGTGATGGATAAATTCATTTCACTAATTGAAAATTATTTCACAAAAATGTTTATAGCAAAACATATTCACATAATCTGCGATAAAATATGTTTTCTTTTGGTATTAAATTAATTAACTGAATTATCGTTTTAAAAAGTGAACAACATTATTTTATGTCAAATTCAGATTAAATTTGAAAAGTTTTAAACAGCGCATCACGACCTCAATCACAATCACAATTCACTCACAATAATAATACATATACTGTTTAGAAAGGACTTAAGATTTATTTATTGTCAACATTATCGTTTTTCAATCAGTCATCAACACACACACACAGATATCCAGCGATTCACCGTAAATAATTCGTAAAACTTTTTTAATTTCAAATATTAACTTTAATGAAAAATTAGAAAAAAAATAAATAAATAATAATATTAAAAAGATAAGAAAAGAAATCATTAAAGTGTCATCAACAAATTGCATAAATTTATCTCATCTGTCAATATTTTTACAACAAATCAAACATATAATAGAATAAGTATTCGTCTTCGTGCCATTGTTGATATATAATAATCCGAACATAATTCAGTTGGATTTACTCACATAAATTTCAAAAATATTCAATTAAAATGTTTCCTTAAAATCAACCAAACCACCATCACCACCACCACCACCAACAACAAAAACAACAATTTTCCATTGAAACTTTCATTGAATGGATTGGCTTTATAGCACACACATTGATCTCGCATAAATATTTTTCATGAAAATTCGCACAGACACGCACCGCATTCAATAATATTTCGCATTCAATAATCATAATATTTAAAAATGTCTCCCTTAAAATGTCACCAACATTTACCATTTTCATTTCATTCAAAGGCGAGAGCATAAGGGGCTTTCGATATATTTCATCGAATTTATTTTATTATTATTATTTGTTAGTGGTTTGCTCTGCTAAGCCAATATCATATCAAAAGAAAAAAGAAAAAATAGGAAAAGAAGAAAAATAGAAGAAAAATGAAAAATCCGTCCGTTTTAATAGGATTCCTTTTAAATAATACTTATTGCGGCTACGATTTATAATACACTTCGATGTCTTCCTTAGTTGCACAATAACGATATCGAGAAGGATGAGAGAAAAAGAAATGATAGACGAAACGATAGACGATTTAAAATCATCATACATTTATATAAATATATGTTTTTTTTTTCATTTCATATGTCATCTAAATCCAGATGTACTTAGTATTTGTTGTAATGTACAACTTGCAATGCACGACTAGATATCAATCCTACACAAAAAAAAAAAAATAATAAATAGGAAAGAAAACATGAAACTCAATTCTTATTTCCGGTTTGTACTTTTGACGTTACTTCGTTTTAAATATATGTTCGATAATCGTATTTTATGCTACTTATTCTTATTTAGTTTTATATAGATACGATCGCTCAGCTTATTAATGTTTTTTTCTTTTTTTTTATATATATGAAAAGTAATTCAAGTTTTACTACAAATAGAATAAGTATATTGATTAGGGTGGAACGAAATGCATTTAAATGAAATTTAAATAGCATTCAAAAGCTCTGGTCTGAGTGTAGAAGAAACATAATTTTCTAATTTCGTTTTTTTATGTGTTGCAAATGTAAAATGTGGTTTTTCGCAATATCTAAAGTTTTTTTTTTTTTTAAAAAGACTCACAAGAGATTACAATAAAATGTTGGGCATACTGGATGGGTTTCGGTCAGAAGTTATGATCTCTTAGGGCGGTAAGCTTCAACTCGTGTAAACCACGAATCTCGGGTATAACCCGAGCTTTTGATAAACTTGAACTTGGTTAAATTTGACGAAACCTCGGGTTTCAAAGCATGGGTTTCATGAAACCCTACTAATTATATGGGTTTCATAAAACCTATGCTTTGAATCCCGAGATTTCGTCAAGTTTAACCGAGTTGAAGTTTATCAAAAGCTCGGGTTACCCGAGTTACACGAGTTGAAGCTTATGGCCCTTAAAGTAAATCAAAAAAAAAGTCCACTTTTAAAAACCATAGCTTCTGAACGAGTACACACACCCACCGTACCAATATTTTTATTGTCATCTCTAGAAGTATTTTGGTAACTACTGGTCAAAGAAACTTTGGATATTTGGGTTTTTGTGTCATTTTACAAAATGAAAATGCTGAAATCTATGCGAAAAGCAAATTGAAAACTGCAATTACATTTTATTTGAAAAAAAATAAAGTAAAATATGTATTTCGTTCCACCCTAGTATTGATGTTGGAATCTGTATTCAATTTAAATTGTAAATGAAATAAGTTTTAGCAATTGAAAGATACACAGTAATAATTTGATGTACATATAACTTGTTTATAGTCAGGATATGCAATTCAATGAACTACGATTTTGAGTATTTAATATGGAAGAAATTCCACGATACACTGGTGTAATGTAATATACCGCGAACCAAAACTAATTGACCAGACCTTTAAATTCTCTGAAAAAAAAAAACAATCTTTCCAAATCAGAATTAAAGTCTTTTGGTTTCAGACCGATTAACTATCCAAAAATAGTATTTTGCTTTCGACACAAACGCAAAATCAAAATTCAAGAATTGAAGCGACAATCATTTCGTCTTCATAAATCGAAAATCGTTCATATTTATATTTATAAATATATTTGCATGGATTTAATGACTCATAAATTATTCACGCATTCAAATATAAATGATAAAAATAAATACCACGCATAAAAGTATAGAATCCGTACTTTACTATTCATCCTGCAAAGTCCAAAATCTCTATTAATATCTTTATTTTATAAAAAAAAAGAAAAAAACGATCGAAAAACTGCATAACGAAGAGAACCATAAAATAAATAACGTTTCTTAAATGCCACAAAGCGGAAAGCAAAGTAAACACGACAAAATGGGAAAAGGTGAACTCAGCAAAAAAAAAAAAAAAATTAAATATAAAAAATGTCATTTGCCTCGCCCACCGTCTCAAGTATTTTTTTTTGATTATAAAAATAATAATAAAAAATTCGCATCACAGGATTTGATTTGAATTGAATACGAAACTCGTATTATGAATGATTGAATGTGAGACTTACCATCAAACGTCATCATATTGCTAAAGACATTCTCTCTTTATAATAACATTCAATTCAATTCATTCAATTCATTTTTTTTTTTAAATATTGCCAGCAAAACTGAATGTCTGAATGAGAAACGAAATAAGAACCCTAATATTGAATATATATAGTTGGATGGATGAAAACGGATCTCTCGCATAACAACAATGGCCAAAGCATAATACGTTTAATTTATACAAGAATGAAAAAAAAAGTATATTACAGGAACCTGTCATAATATTGAAACAGAAAATGTCACAACATGTCGAGTTGGCTTCAAAATTCAAACAATTGAAAAGACCCCTTTTTTTTTGAAGCATTTTTGTGTGTACTTATTTAAATTTTTTAAATTTACTTACCGTTCATTATTAGAGGTTCTTGTTTAGACATACATACACATGAAGACACGGAGGCAATGCTCTATAGGTACTTTATTCCGATTTCTTCCTTTTTATCATTTGTTCACCTCATATTTTATTTATTTTATATAATAAGTTTTTTGTCGTTTCTTTATATTTCTGTATAAAACTGAGAATCGTATTATTGTTTGTTAAACATTTCGCTAAATAGCGTTTTGCAATTCAAAAGAAGTTACAGAGACACTTAAGTAGAGTTTCGTTCTCTTGATATATTTATTTAACCCATAGAATTGCTGAATGGATTGCACACACACACATAAAATGCAATTTCTTTTAAATTTCATAAAAATAATACTTATTACTTATGTATATATTTTGAAAATAATATTAGCGAAAAAAAAAATGATATAAATAATAAAAATGATTATCTATTCATAAAAATAAAACTAGTTCTGGGTTCCTCTGTAAATATGTTGAATTGGTAATGTTCATGTTGATGTTCACTGAGCGAGCAGATCCATCCTCTTTAAAAAAAATTATTTTCAAGAAGTACAAAAAAAAAAAAGAAGAAAACATATCGAATTTCATTTCAATTATATTCATTTATTCGAAACGAGGTAAATGTTGAACGTATATTCAATTCTTGTACACTGATGGGTACAGGTAAATAGAGAATGAATGTTGAGATGGAGCTCTTCAATAATAAAATACATGAAGAATGGTAATATATAGTGTAGTTCAAGAGGTTGATGACAATTTTTGTTGTTTATACATTAGGGTGGATCGAATTTTTCAGAACTGCCGGTACCATTGTTTGCTGAGTTGCATTTTGTCTCAAGATTACCGTCATATTTTTTTTTTGCGATCTCCGAGGTGCTTGCCTTAGCCATAAGGTAGAACCACATGGTTAAAAAAAAGACCACATGGTTGAAAAAAAAAGACCATGTGGTTAAAAAAAAAAGCCATGAGGTTAAAAAAAAAGCCACAAAATGCAACTCAGAAAACAATGGTACCGGCAATTCTGAAAAAATCGATCCACCCTATTATACATTGATTTAATATTATCGCAAGGAGCACAGTGGTGCCACATATGACCAATTCGTGACTAATTCATGACCAAAAATGGTCAAATGTGGCCCACAATGACGACAGCGTGACCAATTCGTGACCAAATGACGTCAAAATGACGTCACGATGTGACCAATTCGTGACCTTTGGTTATTTTGTGTTCCTTGGGATAGTTAACGGTTATTGTTTTTGCCTCTTCAGCTGGAAACGAAATTATATAGTTCTTGATAAGTAGCTAATGCTTGTGACATTTTAACTAATGAATAAAAAATGTCCGCTTTTATTACTACATATACTGTCTACCTAACACATGATTGTTTTAATTGCATTCATATACTAAATATTTATATGCCAATGGAATGCCCGCTTGCAATTGTCACAAATAAAAGTCAGTTTAAATCATATCCATCTCTATCTCTTAGTCTAACTGCTTGTATATTCCCGGCCGCATTATTGAACTTTCATCTCATAACAAACAACAAGAAAACAAGTCGACAACGTCCATATAAACATAATAATGGTCAAATTATGTTAAAATAATCATCGAAAACATTTTTTTTTATTATTATTATTATTTTTGTTTGTACTTATTTACTTTAAACTAAAACTACTTACATTTAACGAGTTTATATGAATATAGGCAAAGCAAACAGGAAACACACACATGCACCAAAAAAACGAATACCCCAACCATAAAAGACAATGGAGAATAAATAAGAAAGATGGAATGGATTATTTAAAAATTGTTTGAGAAATCACTTCTTTTATTATTCGAAAATTTTGAAATTGAATATTCCGAACGAAAAGGAAAACAAATGCGTGCGATAACATTTGTGTACATTTAAATATTGTTTACAAGCGAACCTACAACAATGCGGTAACAATTGGCGTTGGTTATGTTTCTGTATATAGTATGAAACAATCGATTGTGTTATTGTGTAGTTTGTGCTGAAATGCAGCCTATCATTTTTCTTATATGCAAATTAAAAGAAATAAATATGTACCTACTGTGATGCTATTTTGTGGGAGCACAATTTGTATATTTGCGCTGATCTTTGATTTTCTTTTCATTTTATACTCTGAACAAATAACTAAGGAACTATACATTAAATAACTGAGTCATATTGCTGCCAATAAGACGATTGAGTTATAATTAAACTATTTGTTGTACGGAAATTTTTTGCAAATTTAAAGAATTTTTTGTTCGACCTTTTCTTTGCTTTTCAGTGCACCAATTTTTTTCTATTAAGCCAACTTTTATTGCATTTTCACTACGTTGAGCTAAAGGTAAAGGTGAAGAGTACTTACTGGCTTCAGGACGTTGGTTTAAATAAAAATTGAGTAGTAAAAAAAAAACAATCCACCTGTTTTTGGTTTTTCTGTTTTTATTTATCTGCCGTAATGATTTTAATTAGAGTTGGACTGAGAAAAATGTTTGTCAATTGTTGGAATTCGAGAAAATTTACAGTCAAACTTTATTCGCTACAAAATTTTATCGATGCCAAACAAAAGCCATTAATCTATCGCAAAGCCAAAAGCATATGCATCTCTTTGGACTCATGGCATTCTATTGTTAAATATAAAAAGAAAAAAGAAAAAGGAAAAAAAAGAAACAAATAAATGTGCCACTTAGAACATAAAAATTCTTAAAAAACTTTTAAAATACTCTAAATTTGAATGCATATTTTCATGCAATATAAATTTATGATTCAAAATCCCACAGTAAATTTACGTATATATTTAAAAAAGAAAAAATAAAGTTTCCGCGACATGAACTCTAAATAAATATAAATTTATATTCAAGCATTTTTCCATATTATTATGTATATTTATTTATTTATTTATTTTTTTCTTTTCCTTTGCTACAAATTTCTATTTGAAATTTCATTGGTGCTGTGCTGTGCTGTAAATGTACACACACAACGATTTATTTTATGCAAAGCATTAAAATACAGCAAATAAATAATAGTAAAAATGAAAAAAGAAAAATAGTCGCTTTTTGTATCTACACAATAAGAATAACATCAAAATAACACAGACCAAACCAACCATATATACTTACAAACATGGAATTGCACTTTCCTGTTTCACCACCGTGCACCGCGTCACTCCATTTGGAATATACAATATACATATAACAAATATTATAAGCCTTGCATCAAAAAAAAAAAAAAAAACCATTTTCACCATTTTCCCAAACACAATACAAACATTTGGTTTTTACCTATTCGTGCATTTGCCGATTTTGTATATATCGTCATTGTTGTTGGTGGTTGGCTGTTGCTGTTGTTGTTTAGGTTTCCTCTGCAGCCCCAGACACCAGGTATCCAAACAATTGCCAAACATTGGTCATGAAGAGAAAAAAAAGGAAAAATTGTTAGATTTGAAATTCTGTTTCTTTTTTCTTTTTTTACTTTTATTTTTTAATTTGTAAAAACAAAAAGAGCTCGACTCGACTGGAAAACTAGAACTGAATTGGTTAACAAATGGACAGATATTTTTGATTTTTTTCCCATTGTATATGCATATTATTTCCGCTCATCCTGTGTAGGTACCCCCACTTCGCCGTTCAGCCACTTTGTTGCTAATGTGAAAATGGTGTTCTCATATAATTTTTAATCGTAAATAACGGAATGGAATGTGTGTTCTAGTCATTTGTTTTGGGTTGGGGTGCCAGACACTAAAATTAGCTGCAGCAGACAGAATGAAGGTGGTTTTCATATATATGTATTTGTATATAGTGATCTCATTCGAATGGAAACATTTTCCCTAATTCATCTTAATTTTCAGTGGAATACGTCTTCGGCGGGGCAGTCAGAATAACCATTTGGTTATAAATTCAATTTTCAGCGGATGATGCGCTTTATATGATGTTGGTTGGAACAACAGCAACAACAACAACAGCATCACAATACTATCATTAAAATCAATCTTTCTACCTTTTTTTTTTTTTTTTTTAAATTCTTTTGAAGTCTTTGCCGTCGCTTCTTCATAATATGGAAAAAAATAAAAAAATAATAATGAATAAATAATGCGGCAGAGAGTGCACACACTGCACACAAGTACATCATTGTTCTGATTTTATTGTTCTTGTTGTGCACATAAAATAATATTTACGTTTGAAGTATAGAGATATACACAGAAACACAATATAAACAATATTCTATTGGCGGGTTTGGCATTCTCTACTTCAAAGGTGTGATAATGAAATTTATATTGTGACTCACTTTTATATTACAATTATAATCGAAAAATAAATAATAAAAGGAACGGAATCGCTTGATGAAAACTATTTTTTTGTTGTTGTTGTTATTTTCGTATTCATTCCATTGAGTAATACTCCGTTCATTTGAATCATATTATGATTATGTGTATGAGCTTGAATAGTTTTATAATATATGCATATATGTATATTTATTATGACTTTTGAATCGAAAATATGCATTTCATGAAAATATTTCAGTTTTTTTAATTAAATTTTCTATGCGGCACTCGTGAAACTGAAAGTCATCAAAGAGATGAGCTATTGTTTGATGTAGTACTTACCTATACTTAATAAAAAAAAATTAAAAAAAAAAGAAATGACGAAGTCTTATGAAATAAACTGTTGGTAATTTGTTGTGCAATGGTTCTATTATAGTTATCAGGAAACAACGTTTTAGAAGTAGCAAAACGCGAAAAGAATGTGCCCACGATGAAAAAGAAACCAATGATTTGTTTAAAAAAATAAAGTGATATCATGAAAAATCCATTCCATTAAATAGACAGGGATGCTCTAAGGCTCGGGCCCTTACTGTAGCCAATTTCACCATTCCAGCAGGCCAAATAGTAGTTTTTCCAACATTTCTTTAAGCCTCTCATCATTGACTATATACAACACAACAAGAATGCAGACCCAAACTGATCCGTACCACAAGTACCGCTGCTTTTATTGACTTCAGACCCGAACCCATTACAATATTTTGCAAGAACGGAACCCTGAATCTGTATTTATCAGAACGCCGAACTCCCATAAAATTTAAATGGTACAAATCCCAGCTACCAAAGTCGCCATCTTTCTAAATAGTTTACAATAGTGTTTGATAGCGTTCAACTGAGGTGTATATTTAAACATCACCTTCTTATTATTAACAATTTTTTTCTGATTATGTGAATATTTATAGCTGTTGAAATTTACATTGAATCTGAATACTGCATAGAAAAACTCTCCCCCTTGACAATTACACATATACTTGAATTTCCATCAAACAGTTAATAACTATGGAGCATACACACAGCATCGCTTATGTTTGCAAGATTGATATTCTTATTGCATTCATACAATATACAATTTCAAGCATCAAAATTTTATACTTATATAAAAATAAAAAAAAAAAATCATATCCCTAGTTTTCACTAAAAAGTGCTTCAAGAAAATAATTCCTCTATTTATTTATTTTTATTTTTTTTTGTTCGTTCATTCATTCCACTTTTCAAACCACTTTTTATTTCAATGCCCTCAAATTTACTTTATTTCTTTTTATTTTCCTTTATAAACATCCTTGAAATAAAAATATTTACCACACACACTCATTCAGTTACTCATCCGAATCCTGTGAGACTACGCGACATAGAAAATCACAGAGACGACTCGTTTTACTCTTGTGTGTGTGTTTTTTTTTTCATTTTTTCTTCTTTTGCCACTAAACCACTTATTAATATTAAAATATATAGAAGGTACTAAATTTTTCTTTCTGATACCATTTATGTTGTTGTTGTTGTTGTTGTTAATGCGATTCAGCAGACATTTACATAAAATTATCTTTTGTGTGTTAACCGTTATTTTTTTTTCTTTAGTTTTGTATAGAAACGAGTGCATAAAATTATGTGACGAGAAAGAGAAATTTCCAATTTCACTAAAATTTCTAAAGAAAATAAAAGAAGAAAGAAAAATATAATGTTTGCAATTTATGTAATTTTCATTTTCATCATTTGTATAGAGTTTTTCCTCTTATGCTCTTTTCTTTTTATGCTTGTTTTTGTCCATTAGAAATATATATGCATTTAAGAGTTTGCATAAACACTAGATGAAAGGCTATATAAGCTAATTTCAACATTCAACTTTTGATTGAATGGGTGAATGGGTTTAAAAGCATAAAAATTACAAAACGACATAAACACAAACCCCACTTAATATAAAACAGCTCATATAAAATATTATGTGTTCTATATATTTTGAAGTTGCAGGTATTTGAATTAGCAGAAGGGTGACATGTTTTTATGTTTAGTGCATTGTAAGTAAGAAGCGCATTTATGACAACAATTTTTCATATTTCTATATTCGTTAAACGAATTATTTGTAATTGGTTTTAATTTAGTTAAAAGTTGCTTGCAATGGAATAAAAAAAAGAAGAAAAAAAATCTGATATTTATGATGAATAATCATATATGATTCATTTAATGTTTCACTGAAACTTTATTTCAATAAAAAAATTCTTCGACGTAATTCACATTATGTTTATAATGATGTGTCACACACAATGTTAAATATGAGCTGTTCGAATATAAAGATACGATTTCTTCTATTACATCGTATTCATACCGGATGTACGTTGGAGTGTCCCAAGAAAATCTCTGTTTTTTTTGTAATTTCTTAAATAAATAATTGTATGCATACATGCACAATGGGGGGTGTCCCCCCCCTGAGATTTGAAAAAAATCTTACCCTCTGTCGATTTTAGCGAAAAATAGTATTTTTTTCCAGGTTTTGAACAGAAAATAGTATGTTTTTTCAGGTTTTGAATAGAAAATAGTATGTTTTTTCAGTTTC
>JAABKK020051553.1:0-11611 GCA_011634745.2 Catotricha subobsoleta | reverse complement strand
AGGCCATCGAGCGGGCCCATTACGCATCCCCGATAGGTTTTTGAAGAGTACCGGGTGTTATTACCCCCGGTTAATACTCAATGTGAAATGTCTGGTGCTGTTGATAAAGTCTCAGATTTTACCGATTGGTTTGTTTTTGACTAGGTCTGGTTTGGACCCGTACAACTTACATGTAGTGCATATAAATAAATTGGATACGAATCCAATTTTAATAGTCTTTCTTGTTTTAAAATCACATCCTACTTTGCAATACAGCATATTTAATTTATTAGGATAAGATGAGATGATTACAGATTTTAAAAAAATGGGATATTGACGCTTCAATAAAAAAGATCTAAAAACAAACGTTAAATGCGATATTTAACTATGATAGTTTCGGGCTGTATGTCGGTTGTTGAAGTAAGATATTTAGCGAAAATGAAGTCGTGTACTAATCCATTTTGACACGATTTAATTTTGTTTTTTTTTTCAAAAATGCGTGCAAGCACCCGATAGTGGTAACTAAAATGCATTTATGCATAGTGTTTTGGTAGAATTTGTAGTAAGATGTAACTTTCAAAAATTCGGCGCCTCTGCGGGATGGGAAGATGAGAAAAAGATCTGGTACACAAATTAGGGCGATGATTTGCGAATGTATGTTTCCAGAATACTTTTATATACAAAGAAAATGTTGAAATTATTTGTTTCAGAGTTAAATGTTAAATATTAGCAACTATCACAAAACAAGAAAAAAAAATAAGAAGAAAAAGGAGAATAATATTTAAAAAGCAAAGTTGAAGCACCAACGGATGGATAAAAATAATATTACCCCACATAAAATAGAAATCAAACAAAAAACGAGAAAAAGCATGTACGTGAAATATAAAACACATTAAAAAGCCCTAAAGCTATTTGTTATGCGAGTTATGGGAACGATTTGAAGTCATCAATAATGGCAATAAAGCACCTCATCTCATCATATCAAATATAAATACTAGAGAGTACCTATTTGGTTCTGTCTGCGTCCATGTCAACATGCTTTATATAAGTTATATTTTGGGTGGCCAATATACATAAGTGCATACAACATACATACATACAATAAATAGATAATATAGCTGCCTTATAATGTATAAAAATAATATTAAAAATATATATATATGTATATTTATATATGTATATTTAAAATATTTGTGCATAATGTGGTTTTCATCGAATTATCGCCGTCTTCATGCGCATTATTCCGCGTATCAATTAAAGTTTAAATCACATTATCAAATATTTATGCAATCAATTTTTAATTCTAAAGTAAATAATAGGTAGGTATTGTTAATTTGTTGTATTTTTAGAATATGAAAAACAAAAATATAATCTAATTTTAATTCAATTTCACACAAACATTTATACGTATATAATAAGGTTGATCGAATTTTTCAGAACTGCCGGTACCATCATTTTTTGAGTAGCAATTGGTCTTCTGAGTAACGCGTATAAATGATTTTGAAAATAAATTAAATTTGGATATGCTTGATGCTCTTAAAGTTGTCAAAATTGCAAATTTAATGCACATGTAATTTGGTTCCGTTACAAGTAATTTTGTATTTCTATATTCTCAGACAGCTAGAGTAAGTCAATGCCTTTGAAATAATATATATTGATCATACGTAGTTTACTACGAAGTTCGTAGTTATTATGTTTCAAAAAATCGATTTTTCAAAATCTAATAACTACGAGCTTCGTAGTAAACTACGAATGAACAATATATTATTTGTAAGGCATTGACTTGCTCTATCCCTAGTGAAAAACAATTCTATGAACATATTATGTAATTCTTTAATTAATCTATGCCATAGAATTTTCATAGAATTCGAAATTTTTGAAAATGTTTTGCATAAAATGTAATGAATATAATAATTTCATAATTAAGTTATGAAATATTCTATGCAATGTTTTCCATTTCTATGTGAAAGTTATGAATATATTATATAAATCAAATCAAATTAAGCTGAAATTAAAATTATGTTTTTTTTTTGCTTTCAAAATATTGAAAAGATTTCCAAATGCCATAAATATCATATTTTGAAAATTATGAACCAAGACGATGATTTTTTAGTTTATCAACTTAATGAACTTTTATTTTATGGAAAATCATTGACGTGATTTTTTTAACAATTTTATTTAAATAAATTTAATTGTAATCAAAAAAATTAATTTTCTTTAATAAAAAATAAAACCAATTGTACGGATTTGAACACCCATTTGGTATGAGACGCAATAGCAACAGTGGATAGCACTGCCAGAAATATATCACGAAGTTAATTTGCAAATGTTCAATCGACTACTTGGACGGGTGACAGAAAAAAAAATAAAAAAAAAAAATGTGGACATAAATTTACAATAATAACTTTGATAAAAAAGATTTAGGAATGAAGTTAAAAAAAGTGAAAACTTTTTCTTTTTTTTTTTAATATACATATTAACATAATTCTATCAAATTCTACTAAAGTTCTATGAAAAATTCTATAAAACTTTATAAAAACTCTACAAAAAACGCTGTGGGTCATAACATAATTATGTCATGAAAATTCTATATAATTCTATCAATGATTTCCAATAGGTTAACTCATAGAATTTAACCTATGATTTTTCCATTAAAACATAAGCTAATTATTCATTGATTATAGAATTACATATAGAATATTCACCTATAAAATTCTATGAAAATTTTATGATTCATTATATAGATTTTCGAAAGAATTGCATAGGTTAGTTTTTCACTAGGGATGTGATTCACTGGATTCAGTATATTTTTAGTGTGGATCGTTTCTGAAAATGTTACGGACTTAGTATATAGTTTCAAGGTATTCCAAACTAAATCTATACAAAATACAAAACTGAAATAAGTATGGTTTTGGTATAGATTGACAAGTAATTTTGATGGAATGGATATTGTAAATATTTTCTGTAGTATTGGCACGATCTTAGATCAGATCATGATCTTTTTTCAAATGATCTAGATCATTTTACAATCGCGATCTACGAGTATTTGTCGAAAAAAGATCGTTTTTAGATCAAATTAAAAAAATAAACTAAAACAATATAATGATTGTAATGTTGGTAGTGTTGTTTTTATGGTTGATAGCAACCATCTATTATTATTTAAATAAAAAGTCATGAAAAAATGCTTCTTGATCAATTTACCGCATTTTAATATGCACTATAATTTTATTAAATGTTAAATCATGTATTGACCATTAAAGAAGATTAAAATTGATGTATTTAAGAACCAATTGCCATAAAACCTGTAACCAATGTCTTAGTAAAGATCACCCCATAAAACTGACCCTCAAATCCACCCCCTAAACATTTTTTTTTCAAATATTATTTTTTTAAAGAGAGTGCGGGGGTCAAACTTAACCAATCGACCCAAACTTCAGTTTGAATATTCTCTATAACATTTCTCATCAGAAATGGGGGGGGTTTGAAATCCAAGAAACTTATTTTTTTCGGAACACCCTACTGTACAGTGTTACGCAACCGTCCAATCGTGTTCTAAATGTCAATATCTGCACATGTTATTCCCCCTTATTTTCACTTTTTTATTGTCTTCATGTCACGATGCGAAAACAAAACTAAATTCTTTGGTTCACGACTTCACGGTCAGGTACTTGCTTTAAATATTTTCTAAATAAAATCCGGGATCTAGATCTCTTTTTAAACGCGATCTGAGAAATGATCTAGATCTTTTTATTGACGATCAATGCCAACACCGATTTTCAGTAGCGTAGATATTTTCCAGGTATTCAGACTTAAAAAAATAGACACTTTAATTTTTCCCATACAAAAAATTGTCACCCTACTGGAGTATCATGTCATCATCAACAGAGATATTATTGCCAATATATCAATAAATAAAAAATTATATTATAATACAAATATGTGCAAATGTAAGTAAATTTCTATTGACATACAGGCAGAGAATTGGTTTCCATGTCGACAAAATAATTTTATATTACTACACGCGAATCTTTCTATCCATAAATTTATGGAATCTCTTTTCGGATGTGTAATAATCAATATTTGTATTTATAAATACGGAATATATTATAATAAAATATTTAATACACATCGGTTTAAAGATATATATATTTATATATAGAGAGAGCTACATTTTATATGTATTTATAACTAGGCAATAGGAAAATTTTAATCTATCTATATTTATATGTATTTATAAGGCTATTACAACATCTGTGATTAATATTTATTTCATGTTTATCACAAAATAAAGACATAAGATAATGTAAAAATATTAATTTTATACATATTTCACTTTTAGCAGATATATATAAATATAACTGATCAGGAACATAATATCTATGTTTCAAATTAGGCGTCAAAGCATCAAGTTCTGAACCCATCGCTTATTTTTTTCAAAAGTTTGCGCAATTCAACGAAAATATTCTAAGCACGTCTCATTATATGTGTATAAATAAGTCACAGACATATGGATGGGCTCTGGTCACAATATTGTGTTGTTTTTTCTTTTGCTTTGCTGAGTTGCAGCCTTTTGAGAAGACATTAAAACTATATATTATTACTGGTAGATTGGAAGGCCCTACAACCTACATTAAACTACAGGATAATATAAAAAAAAATTAACTACCCACTGGTTTAGAAGTTCAAAAAGGCATTAGGCACGCGCCGTATCTAAAACTGTAATCTAAAGCGCAAATTCATTAGGTAACTTGAAAGCTGACAGTTCAAGCTTGCTTTAGAAAAATAAAGTGCACGATTTCGTTAAAAAAAAATTTTTGAAGTCGATTTCAAAATGGCGTATCTCATGAACTCAAAGAAATTCATCTCACTAAGCGCATTAACATCTGCGATAATCTCTTAAAACGTAAAGAAAACGATCCATTTTTGAAACGTTTGATAACAGGCGAACCTGCTAAAAGCACTTCAAAAGCAGATATTCACCAAAGGAAGGTTATGCTGTCAGTTTGAAACGATTTTAAAGGTATTGTGTATTTTGAGCTACTTCCAAGGAACCAAATGATTATAATTCGAACGTGTACGGTCAGAAATTGTTCCAACTTAAATGGGATGTATTACCACAAATACGTTCACCATATTCACCAGACATGGCACCATCAGACTACCATTTGTTTTGATATTTACAAAACTCCTTGAATGGAAAAAAAATCGATTTTAAAGATGTCATCAAACTCTACTTGGATCAATTTTTTGCCGAAAAAAATCAGAAGTTTTTTAAGCTCGGAATCATGAAGTTGCTTGAAAGATATGGAAAAAAGTAATCGAACAAAATGGCTAATACATAATTGAATAAAGTTTTTGATTAATATAAAAAACTCGCCTTTCATTTACATACAAAAAAAAATAAGCAATTACTTTTTGGCCAACCCAATATTTGTTTATGTATAAGCATAATATTTCAAAATTTATTCATATTGTGTACTTTAACACATTCTAAATTTTTAACCTTACATTTTATTTAGTAGTACTTACGTAAATTTTTCAAAAAATAATTTTTATTAATTATTACAATAAATTATAATTTTTGGCCCTGATGATGACCATTATTATGGTCGAAATATTGGCTATCTAATATTATAGCATTGTAAATTATTTAAACCGACACTTAACCAAGCAATACAAGCTCACGAAATAATTGTATGGTGTCAGTAATAAAAATTCATCATAAAATTCAATTTTCTGTTCAAAAATTCAAAAAAGACATGCTGCCAATGGATTGGTAATTTGGTATACGACTTCATTTTTTTAAGAAATAAAAAAAAACAAGGGCTAATTTACTTCAATTTCCATAAGTGCGCAAACAGAAAAGAAAGTTGCTAAACCAATAAGTACTTGATTTTTTTCTAAATTCGGCCGAATTTCTCAAAAATGAAGTAATACTATTTTCACCAGAACCGACGTAGGATCATATTTTTATAAAATTTAAAGGGGGACCCCCCATCCTTATGTCCACCTATGCGTTAAATAAATAAATAAAATTATTGTCAGGCTGACGTCACATATTCCCCAGCCTATAAAAAAAAAGAAATGTCAGGCTGGCGTCAAAATTTCTCCAGCCTTTTCCAAATTAAGGCTATCAGATATAGCCTGAAAATATTGTTAGGTTGGCTAACGTTTTTTATAAACCCCTCAATACCACAATGAACAGCCTGACAAGGATATCGCCTTTAATTTGAGAATTAATTCTTGTCAGGCTGGCGTCACATGTTCCCCAGCCTGACCATATTTTCTCGTAAAAGGGGGCAGCCTGACAGTACTTTTAGGATACCCCACCACATCCTCTAAACACTCCTTTTATCCAATATACAGGCTGGCGTCATAGACGCCATTTAATCATGTAAATATATAGGTACTTGTAGATTTCAATACTAAGCAAATATTTAAGCCAATGTAAATTTTTGCTCTTTAAAAATAGATAGCGTAAATATTATTCTAAAGATATATCAAAACTATTTTGTATGGACACTTCCCTTCTACGTATCTATATTCTTTGTAGAAAGTTTAAGTTATTTTTATGTTGGTGGTCCGGTCTCATCATTATTTTTCTTCTTATTTCATATCTACAATCTAAGGTTTTTTGTGCTACATAAGAAGAGATACAAAATGAATTTTGTTAGTTTTAGTTAGTATTCACAGTCATGTTTTACAGAGTTTTTTTTGCGTTATTTTTGACTTCGTTGTATAAAAATAAGAAATCTAATTGGTTTAAATTAATGACAATGCTTTTCACAAATGTCAACATTAATTTTAACCAATCAGACTTCTTATATTTTCATACAACGAAGTCAAAAGCCACGCCGTAAAACATGACTGTGAATGTACATTTAGTCATTCTGTACGCTAGAAATATTTTATGATTTTGCTCGCATTCAATCAAAGCGGTTGATATAATAATTATAGTTATAAAATAGTATGGTGCCAGAGATATCCATTTGGCATCAATTGAGAATATATGCAGTGTGCACAGTAATTTCTTTAGAACTTCTTTTCATTTTCATTCATTCATTTTTTTTTTTTTATTTGAAATGTATTAGAACTATTTTACGTTCCAGCATGACTTGCTTGCTACCCATAGAGAACTATTACGAATTGTCCTAAACTTCACACATCATACATCACACATCATCTTTCCACATATACATATATATATATATTTATATTTTTTATTTTATCTAGATAGAACATATAGCTTGAGAACTAGAGCTACCAAATAAAATATACGACGAAAAGAAAAAAAAAGAAAAGAATGATGAAAAAGAAGAAGTAAAATGTTTTATTTTTACGACCAAACTTTTGGGAGTTATATAAATCGTTCAAGGTACATAAACGTGATAATGGTGCTTAAGAAGAAAAGCGAAAATCGAAAAATTTATAATAATATTATAATATTATTTGTATATGTTGGTGAAGATTATTATACTTTTGTGAATATAAGAAGATATTATGTATAGAAATAGACACATCCAGAGATATCTCAAATGATAAATATTTAATAGATAGTAAATTTATAATAAAATGTTCGCTGTATAATACTAAGCTCTGGTATATTGGTAGTTATAGGTTTATTTAGGAAAAAATTAAATGATGGCTTTAATTTAATTGTGTCTAAATTGTCCATAATATTTCATAATATACCGACTTCCAGTACCAATGGAGTAGATTTAACGAAAAAAAAATAATAATAATAATCAACTTAAACATAATTCTATGATAGTAATTTTAGTTCTTTAACTATTTGAATAAAAGTATAAATGCAAAATAAAACGTACATAAATGAATATAGAGGGTATCACATTTTATATGATCTTTCTCTATATACAGTATAATCTGTCTAAGTGGACCACTGTCTATGTGGACCGGTCCATGAACCGGTCCTTCTAAAATCATGAAAGGACCGCTTATTTTTATTGTCTAAGTGGACCATTCCAATGTTTTTGGTTATACTGCTCTTATTAGTTGGTTTCGTTTGGTATTTTTTTCATGCTATTGATCTCGATATATTTCATTCATTTCTTTTAAAATTCTAGTGAAGTTTTTCTACATTTGACATTTTCAACAAACATTCAGTATGTGTGTGTCTGCATGGATTTTGATCTATAAAGAGTAGAAATGTCAATTGTCCAGAGCAATTCTACACCAGCTGAATAGGTGGAGGTGGTCAAGAGCAAAATAAAAACTCCAAAAGTAAGCAACTATATATTAACACTGTGAATGCCTTATTTGGATTTTTTTTGTATATCATTACAATTTTGCGAAATGTTTTTATTGGCAGTGGCCAGTACAGCATATAACTATTTATGAAATATAAGATTTATATAATTTTTTTGATAAGTTAGAGAAAAGGAAATAAAACGCATTTTATTAACAAGTAGCCCTAGCGAAGGAACACGTCATCTTAATAAAAGCTATTAGAAGCCTTTTAAAGCCTTTGAAAACTGTGAATATGATTTTTGAAAAATTCATGTCATATTTTGTTGAAAATCGTACAATATCACATAAAATTTTATGTCATATAGTCACTCCCGTTTTTATTCCTTGATTATTGCTGATTGAGTGTGTTTTTTTTTTTTTTTTTTTTTAAATACCTATATTATGTATAATATATTTTATTATATTGCAAATATTATGCAAATTGTTTTATTAAATACATATGTACATTCATTTTATGCTATTTATGTTATTCTGAAGGAAATTGGCTAAGTGGACCATGGACCATGGACCAGTGAACCAGTGGACCAGTGGACCAGTGGACCACTTTATGAGGGATCTTGGGTGGTCCACTTAGACAGATTATACTGTATTTATATATATAATATGTGTGAGTCGTTATGTGATTTTACCTTTATAGCACACCATAAAAGAATGTGCAGATAGTGTATATTAAGAGAACTAGGCTATAACGTATGCGATGATTAGGAAGCGCTACGATATAAAGAAAGAGCGAAAAAAAGGAAAGATTGGAATAAAAAAAAAGAAAAAAGGTGGTAAAGGGGAAATATTTGATAACTATATGGAATGGTATGGTGTGCCTATATATTGGCCTCTACCTATCACTATACGTAACCTCTCTCTGTAACATCATCTATATATAAATGTAGAAGAGGTACAGTAAAATTTAATATTATATGATATACTGATGTATAGCAAATAGGCATTGCAATGAAGAGGTATTTTTATGTAAAGCATGGAAAATGTGAGACGACCATGTCGACGTTAATATTTTGAAACCTTTACTGGCATTACAAGGTCAATGAATAATATAAAATGTATAGACATTATCTACCCTACATATTAACATTAGAGGTTCTTTCCCTATGAATCGAAATATATGTATGGGATATAAATACCAAACTACACCATATATAACATTTAATACGTACGTAACTAAATTGATACCGGATTCGGGATACCAACGATAAGAAAAGGGAAAAAAATATACACATTCCATAACATTTGAAGCCAACCACTGGTTAGACACTATACTACCCAATAACATTTTTAACAAAGAAAAATGGAATATAAAACACTGAATTGTGACTTTTTGTAGTATATTTACAAACGTGATATGTATTATTAGAAATCTCAGTGCCACGCTGCACCATCATCTTGTTAAAATATTATACTATATATGGTGCGTGTACACATTTTATAATATATGAGATTGGGTAGGTAGAAAAGTGGCTAAAATAGGTAGAACAGAACGACAAAGATTAATGGGTTTTAATACGTCGGCTAAAAGTAACAGAGTACATTACTAGAATTTCGTAGTAGTATGTTTGGGATATGGGTACGTTAGGGTGGTCCAAAAAACACATACGTACCAAAAATATCCGATTACTCCTTCATTTTTAATTTTTTTTATGCATACAAATTTAATTATATTTCTATATATATTTATGACTAAAAAATAAAAAATGAAGGAGTGATCGGATGTTTTTGGTACGTACTAGAAAAATGTTCGGCATAAAATTTTAGGAAACAACGTTAATTTTTATTTTTATATTAGATCGCGGCGTAAGAAGTTATGAGCGATATGCCTTAAAATTGCACTTTTCAAGCATATTTTGAAACAACTATTACAACGTCTCAGAGTGGTCAAAACATGTTACCATCAAGGTAGAAAATGTGTATTTTGAAATTGTATGAAATACGTTTTTTTTTGTTTCGCCGTGAATTCGCTTTAAAAGAAAATTTCTTAACAAAAACCTGTTTTGACCCCCATTTGAAGAACTTTGAGGCCCGGTAGCACTAACCAACAATCATTGCATAAAATCACTTTTATTATTTTTCTAACTTTTTTTCAATTTCCTAAAATAATCTGTACAGTCCGATTCATAACTTTCAAAAATAGTATTTTCATATGTTTTTTGGACCACCCTAGGGTACGTACACTGTACGGGTAGAGTGGATCGATTTTTTTCAGAACCGCCGATTCCATTATTTTCTGAGTTGAATTTTGTCTCCTGATCACCGTCATATTTATATAGCTTAACACAGCCAATAAGGTAAAACCACATGATGAAAAAAAATCTTATGATAAAAAAACAAACCAATGGATTGGTACTCGACTTCATTGTAAGAAAAAAGAGAGAGAGAAAAAAGAGTAAGAAAAAAAAGAGAAAAAAAGTACACAAAATAAAAATAATTTGCTAAACCAATACTTGGTTTTTTATTGAAATTTTCCAAATTTCTCAAAAATGAAGTAAAAAATAACCACTAGGTTAAAAAAAGCCATGTTCGTTTTACCATAAAGTTTTTAACCTTATGACTGTGTTAAGCACCTCGGAGAATGCAATTGACAAAAAATATGATTGTACATAGACAAAATAGAACCGGTGGTTATGTAAAAATCGATCCACACTACGGCACGGATATGCAATACAACAATCAGCGGTAACCACAGAGGAAAAAAAAACAAGAAAATTTACTTAGGCCTTGTAAAAGAGAACTTAAAATAAAGATTAGGTAATTGATGCTGCTTCACAGGTTTTATTAGCGATAGCAAAGGAAAATCAAAAAAAGATTGAACATGTAATTTGTGATCAGTAAAAGCTTCTAGCTCGACATCTCAATAATAAGGGCTGTATAAAAGATCAATATCTGGACGCGTTAAAATCTTATTATTATTATTAGTTATTATTATTATTTTTCATTCAAAATATCTCGTTTTTACACAATTTTTTGATTTAATAGTTAAAATGACAACACTAGAATAGTATCCATTCTATACAAAAACCATAACATTTTTAATAACCATAATCAATCCGTACTTTATCCATACCTTGATCCGTAATGAAAACAAGCTGCCAATTAGATTGGTACAGAACTTCATTTTTCCGAGTCTTAATTTCATAAATAAAGAAAAATAATAATCCCTAGCATTATTTTATCTTTCAATTAATTCTCGTTTTGATCCGTTTTACCCATTAATTAGGCGAATCCTAAGCAAAAAAAACATTTTTTTTTTCGCTTTTTCTCAGGATTGGGTTGATATACCAGGCGAATCAAAAAGTCTGGAATAATCATAATAGAGGGTATTAGTATGCAATATTGTGAACCATCCATAAGAAGCTTC
>JAABKK020051542.1:0-11611 GCA_011634745.2 Catotricha subobsoleta | reverse complement strand
TTAATTCCATCCGGCCTTAATTCCATGTCATAAATTTCAGCCGGCCCTAACTCCATCCGGCGTTAATTCCATCGGCCGGCGTTAATTCCGCCGGCGTTAATGCCGGCCACCGCTGGAACACATCACTTACGTGCTAACTTAATCAACGGAGATTAAATCGAGATTGGATCACAATGCTCACGAAATCTGAAAAAACTGCAAAAGGAGCCTTAGTAGTTGGCCTTAGTTAGTTCACTTTATCACTGACCAAACGAATGTCTTTTATGTTTGTTGGAAATATCTGAATTTACAATTCGACACTATTCGTAATGAAATCGAAAAGGATCGTTTTTTTTTTAATTTTTTTTTTAAAATTTACCTTAGAAAAAGAAATGTTATCAGTGCCGCATTAGTTGTATAAGGATCTCTTGGTTTTAAATTGAAAGGGTCTCAATAATACATTTCATCAATACTTTATTTGCGAGGTAAAACAAAAGATCTTACGATTTTAAAAGTAAAAAACTAGTATATAAAATTCATATATTACGTTACGCGCTGTCTGTCTCACGGTTCTCAGACCACGTACCAAGTCCCAAATCCGACACGGTATTTATTAATCTCCATCACAATAAAAAAGTTTCTTATCACCACTGTTTTTTCTTTTTTCTCTTTATTAGTTATATATTTATATAATTGATCCAAATACTTCTTTCTCTCTTTTGAATTGCACTCGCGTGACATAAATTATTATTAAATGAAAGTAAAATTTTCTTATAAAATAGGTTTTTATTTATGAATTAAAATAAGAAAAACAAGTCTAATCCTAATTAAAATATTATCTAATAAAAGAAATAGGTAACTTAAACAACAACAAAAATGTCTATAAACTACAAATATAAGTAATTATATGTTTCATATTTTAATAAGAGGATAAATGTTTGATTAAAAATAGTATAATGCAACGAATAGTTGGCCGAATAGTTAAAAAGTTGCTTATAACTTAATGGATAGCTAACCGACAATATCAGGCAATGTTTCATCAGAAACGTGGATAAAATAATAACATCTCTCTTGTGAATAATCGCATTGTGCTCCGACATTTCATTTAGTCGCTGTGATTTACTATTCGACACCGAATAGTTGACCGAATAATCAACCGAATAGTGGCAGATTTAAATTCACAGCTGCTAAACGAAATGTTTGATCACAATGCGATATTTATTAGAATTGTTTTTCTTTTATTCACCATTCAGATGAAACATTGCCTGATATTATCCGTTTAGTTACCCATTAAGTTATAAGCAATTGTTCCAACTATTCGGCCAGCTATTCGTTGCACATCTCTAATTAAAAATATTCTAGATCAATTTGCTTAATTGATAATAAATTTTACAAATTATAACTAAACGGAATCATCAGGTGCAGCAGCATCCCGTTGTGGTAATAAATTGAAATCGGGCTCATCGATTTCTTCAGAATGAATTCGGTGTGGTCCAGGTCCAACATCTAAATTTAATAAAGATTTTTTTGTTTTTGAATAAAAATAACGTTCATAAAAATCATGCTCAATATTTTTTTTTTATTTATTTACTTTGAATTTGATTTTGAACTATTTGAAAACTGCTTCGGATATTGTCTAAAGCTGATCCTAAACCGGTTTTAATTTGATTAAATTCATGTGTAACTAATGACAATCGTCCCAACAAGTAATTTAAATTAGAGTCAACTTCTGCCATTCTACCGGTGATCTGTGATACCTGAATTATGATAATAGAAATTTTGGAAAATATTTAACACTCTTGAAGAAAAGCAGTTTAAAAAAATTACTATATAATGAAGCAAAAAAAAAGTTACCTTTCCTTCCATGCTGTCCATTGTTGTAAATGTACCATTAACGTATGCCTCAGTTTGTTCTTGTAATTTATTTAGCGTTAGTTTACTTGAAGACACTTCTTGATACATTATACCAATCTGTCGCCATACCTGACTTATTTCCGTTTCAATTTTCGACGTTAAATTCGACAATGCACCATTATGATTACTGAGAATTGTTTCATTAATTGTATCAAAATGATGCGTAATTGTATCATTTAAATCTTTTGAGCTTGCTTTTATTAAACTGCCCACTTCAAGTGTTATTGCATGTACATTAAATTCCATGCTTCGCTTAATCGACAAAACATTATCACCCGTTTCAAGTAAAATCTTTTCTAGTTTATTTAATGACATGATTTCATTCTTAAGATCTTTAAAATTATTGTTGATACCCTCATAAAATGTTTCTGATGTGGTGGCTGATTCAGCAACCGTTTTTAATACTTCATTAATTGATGAATCCAAATTATCAGCAGATTCTTTAATTCTTGTAGCCGTTTTTGTGAAACTTTTATCAGATGCTGTAAGTACTTCAATGCGCATATCTTCAATTCTTTCAAGCGTTTCATTTGCAATAGTTACAAAGAAATTTTTATCCATATCAATTGAATTACTAGAGCTGCTAGCTACAATTTTTAATTCATCAATATTAGCTTTAATTTCCTGCAAGGATTTTGCCACATTATCTTCCCATTCTGTACTACGTTCGGGAACTGGAGCTGGAGCTGGAGCCGGAGCTGGTGTTGATATAATCGGACTAGTTACATAAAAATTGGTTAGTTTTTCTTCCATTCGTGAAATAGCTTCATCGGCAGAACCTAATTTTGAGTTTAAAAGCTTTTCAGTTTGTTCTAATAGTCCCTTAGATGTTTCATCAGCTAAACTACGATTTAAAACCAAATCACCAATATCTTTTTTGAGAGCTTTTACATTAACCGCTAAATCTTCAATTTGTTTACTTAAATCATTATTTTCTTTGATCGAATCATCATTCAATTTATTTTTAATCATTTTATTATTTTTTGATGTCTGGTCATTATCAACCATATATTTTTGAATAACTTCTAATGCTTTTCCAATTTTCACTTGTTGTTCCATAAACTTTTCATCTTGAGCCATTAGAACAGTTTCCATTTGACTCATGCGTTCATCAAGGCGAGCGAATGTTCCTCGCATTGGTTCAAAGATTTTTTGTCCTTTTTGTAATGTTTGAAGTCCACGTTTAACAACATCGCCCAAAGCACGTTCACGTTGCTCATGTCGATCAAGTTTATTTTCAAGTAAACTGTATGAGTGCACAAGGGATAGAAGCCCATCACGAAGTTGTTCATTGCTATATAATAATAAAAAAGAAAGAAAGAACAATTGTCAATTCATTTAGATATAAACTTTTGGATATGGCGAAAATACATTAAAAAAAATATATATATATTTGTAGAGTAAAAACATTTAAGTGCGAAGGGCATTCAATAAACGACATTAATCATTTTTAATCGAATCGTACAAGGTACAACTAATCATCAAATTGCTAATTATTCAATAATTTAAATATAATTCTATGTTTCTAGAATTCTATTAGGTCTCGCGACCATTCTCATTTCACATTCCACATTCTGCCATCCACGAAGGTTGTTTTTCGTATGTATTATTGCATATGAACGACTAATGGAACTTTTAAAAGAACGTTTCTCGATTCCAGATTGATACAGAACAACTTATATTATACCGCCTCTTAGTCTGTCTGCACCATTCACGGGCCGAAAAAAGTTTCAGGTCTAAAAAAAAACACAAAAATGTATCGATTATTCGTCGCGTAACTGATGCAGCCAGATACTAAAACATGGCAATCTCAGTTATTATGTATCGATCTGGAATCGAGGTCGAGCAAACTCTTCTTCTATAATCCCTCATACTCAATAGATACGTAGAAGCGCCTCCGTGAATAGTAGATAGTGAACGGGTTGCGACCCAAAATATCGTGCCGTGCAGGTCTCTGCTCCAGAGCTATTATAATAATAATAATAATTAAAAAATAAATAAAAAATATTTTCACATTAAACGAATGTCTACTTAAAAAGCAATTTTATTTTTATTTCAAAAAAATTATATTTAGAATCAAAATAGTTATAAAAATACCAAACCCGCTACAAAACAAAAACAAATTTATTTTTGGACAGTCATATGGTTTTCTTACTTTTAATTTATTAGAACATCACAAAATGTTTTTTTTTTTTTTATTTAATGTGCGTAAAGCGTAATTATAAAACATTAATATCGAAAAATATTTTCTCTGCGTAGATTTTATGTGTGCTTTGGTTAATATATATGATGAAAATATGAAAAATCATTTAGTGACAATTCAAATAATAATTAAGTAACATAAAATATGGGTTTGGCTATTTAAACAAAAGACAAAGTCATTCAATTTTTCAATTATAACTGCCATAATACATAATATTGATATTGAGTCTGGCAGCCAATAGCCCTAAGTGCCCATGCATACAATTAAAAATGTTTGTCATTCTAAATACTGAATACTTTTATTAATCTTAATTTATGACTGTTGATATCAACATCTTGTTAAATTTTACAAATACAAATTCAAATGAATCAAAATTAACAAAATAAATCATATTTATAATTTTTTTAATTTTTAGTAATTTCCATTAAAATGAGTTAAAGCCAGGGACACGGACCGCACCGAACCTCAAGAATCGCTCCTTTTTTGACTTCAGAACCGAAAACCCTCCGTATAATTTATCAGAACCGAACCTTTAGAACTGAACTTCTTTTCAACTTTTGTCGCTATTATGCATTTCTGTAAAATTTTACTTCATTTTACTCTTTTTTTAGGGATTTGACGAGAAAATTGAACTTTAATTTACTTTTTTTTTACTGAACGCAATTTCAACAAACTCCGCTTTTTTCACTTTTTGACTTCACAAACAAACCCCACAAAATATTTTTTACAAAAACCGAACCCCTCCTAATTTTATTTGATGAGAACCGAACCTCTAAAAAAAATTGAAGGGGTTCGCATCCCTGGTTGAACCTTCATAACTGAATGTTAACAATTTTATTATTAACGAAACTCTACACTTAAACTAAAATTTAATTCTGCCATTTAAATGTTTCGTTCCCTTATTCCAACAGCGCATCTGGGGCTTATATACATTGCGCACAGCAATGCACCAGATCAAAAACCAAAAATGATTAAGTTTAATATGTTTACTTTTTTCTATTTCAGTATATAACCACTGAATACAAGCAAACAAACGAATATAAAAAAAAACCGAAAAAACTTATATTTTTTTTCTTCCCCTCATCTCTGGTTTATTGTACCCAAACACAATAACATAAAAATTGTAAATATATAAACAAGAAGCTAAAATTTCAAAAAAAAAAACAAACAACATATATTTAACTATTACAACTAACTAAGCACATGTTCCCATTAAAATGAATTAGAGGATATGTGTGTTGTGAATAAACTCATTATAATTTAAATGCTATTCTTCAAAAACTGAAAATAAAACCATCACAATAAATAATAAAAACAAAACAAAAATAATAATATTTCTACCTACTTTTCTTAACATACAAAAACCATTTCACAAAATCAAAAACTCATATTTCACTTTCAACAAGACGGGCGCACCATCAGAGTCGACTTTATTTTTAAAATATATGTATAAATATAAGAATTTTAACAAGTTAAAGAAACACTTACGTTACTTCAATACCACTTGCGGTTGATGGAATCACCATATGAACTAGGGTCAGTGCTACTAATACAATAATATTAATGGCCAGCATTTTCAATCAGTCTTATTTTTTCTATTTTTTTTTTATATATTTGATTGTTTTGAGTTGTACAAGTGGAGTGTGGTTCTTTCTCACTTCGTTGCTGGGTAATATATAGAAAGAAAGAAAAATTATAATAAAATTACTGTCAATTCATACCATTAATAAAAAAAAAACAATTCAAAATTAAATGATTATTAAAAATACGATCTAATTTCCAGAATGTATTTTATATATTTATCATCACATTTTATTTTCTATCAATATCAATTTATTACATTTCGTTTATTAAGAAATAAGTCACTGCTGGAAATATATTTGTTTGATATATAGTTTTTATAATTAAAATTATAGTTAAATGCATTTAGTGAACAATTTTGTTTCTAAAAAGTTTTACAAAAAAACTTGTCATTTACAATATTTTTCTATATTTTACAGTAAAACTCCTCTCAGTGGGAACACTAACATTTTTGGAGATCCACTTAGAGGCATTTTTCAGCATGTCAACATCAAGTTCCGAAACAATTTTCATTTCAACTATATATACTTTTACCATTTAAATATAAAAACTATTTCCCATACATCATAATAGCTATAAATTTAAAACAAATGAAATATTATATCGCATGGATATTTAGAGCTCCAAAGAGCCGCTCCAAGATCTCCCAATTATAAGAATAACTCGTTTACAGGGAGTATATTCACTATCACTTATTCCAATAAGAATAAGTGAGTTTTTATCTCTTTCTTTCTAATAACCAGCAGGATAATGAAGACGCAGGGAGTACATTCACTCACTGATTCGAATAAGAATAAGTGAGTTTTTATGTCTTTCTTTCTGATAACAATCAAGGCAATGAAGAGAGATAAAAGCTCACTTATTCTTATTGGAAAAAGTGAATGAATGTACTTCTTGCAAGAGAGATAAAAGCTCACTTATTCTTATTGGAATAAGTGAGTGAATGTACTCCCTGCGTTTGCTTGCATTTTTCTGTTGATGATGATGATGTATGGAAAAAGTTTTTGTATTTAAATGGTAAAAGTATATATAGTTGAAAAGAAAATTGTTGGATCAGATACTTGTCTTTGATGGCGCATGCTCTGAAAAACTCCTCTAAGTTGGTTTACCAACATTTCTGGTGGACCCACTTAGAGGACTTATACTGTATATTGATTAGTTTTTTGTTGTTTTATTTGAGCCAATTTATCAGAATATAAATAAAACAAGGCAAAACAAAACATATAAAAACTTATTTACATCGAATGGTGGTGTTCAAAGATATTTTAGATAAACACTTTGTAGAGAGTGGATGGTCATTGACATCAGAAATTAAAATAACATATTTATATTAAGAAAAAATATTCGGAATTTCAAAAAATTGTTAAAATTTGATATTTTGACTTATAATTTTTTTTAGTAAATAGTTTATATTATATATTCGATCCAATCCAGAGATTATTTGTATTTACAAGTAGGCTATGAGTTCAGACTTCGACAGTGTTTCCAAATACAAGTACAGTATAATAACCCCTTCTAAGTGAAAAAACCTTCTTTTCTTTTTTTCATAATTGTCAGAAAATGTCTGAAATGCATTTTAAAATTGAAAATTGACATCTTCCGACTTTTCCATTTTCCGTAAATTCTCTAAGTAGAACGTTTCATCCTAAGGACATGGAAGAAGTAGTGGTGTTTCACTTAGAGGGGTTTATACTATATTTGAAATATTTGTTAAGTACTTTTTCTTTTCTTTTTTACTCTGGTATATGAAATACTAAAAATATAATTTGTATTTTGTATTATCAAAAATTTAACAAAAATTAAGTTGTTTTTCAGCTTATATTGCATTTTAATGAGAGTCCTAGTGTAAAATTTTAAAGAAAACAAACTACAAAACAAATTATATACAAGTTTGTTTTTGAGAAGCACTGAAATTATTTATTTTACTCTGTAAAAACAAATATGAGTCAAACTACAAGCGCGTTTATGATGCGTTTTCTAGTTTTGTTTTCGAAAATAATCTTACTTGTAGTTTACTTCTAATGTTGTCATTTGTGTGCTTTGAAAACATTATAAGCACAATTAATTAATTAGAAACAAATTTAAACGCCTATTTTGCGCGTTCTTCTTCAGTTTAGATAAGCAAACTACAAGCAAGCATGTCTCCAAAATCAATTAGAAAGCAAACTAGCATAGGTAATCTTTTTTTTATGTTTGTTTTCTTTGAAAATTTTCACTATGGATGTTTATTGTTAATGTATTACCAAATATCGTATATTTTCATCCTGAAAAAAATAAATATTCTACAGCGAGAAGTAAACAATCGAAATAATACCAAATACTTCAATGAACACAAAATGATACACGAGATTTTAATTTCGTAACACTTTCTTAAATTGTTCCATTATTAATTTTTGCTTTAGCAATTAATTCTAGAGAGGTCTACTAAATTTTATTAACGCGATTGCTAATAGACATAAAATCCAGAATACTTGTTCATTATGTATTTTAGATATTTATGAGTTATGGCAGATGCATACGATGATTCGATCTGGAATCGAGAAACATTCTTTTCCAGTTCCATAAGTCGTTTATATACAATAAATATAAAAAAAAGGAAACTTCGTGGATGGCAGAATGTGAAATTTGAACGTTTGCGGGACGGCCCGTGCAGAGGTCTCTGGGTAATTTATGATGTATGATTTCAATATAAAATATAAGTTGTTCACCTGAGAACGAAATCGGTAAGATGCGTCGAAACGTTTGTGAAAATATAAAAAGTTTTTTTTATTAAATAAAGAAATTTGTGGATAAACCGGCAAAATAACCAACATATTCAACCAATCCAACCAAAACCTACAAAAAGAAGAAATAAATTACATTTGAATTTTATGAGACTTTCATTTATAACTAAATGAAATGATTATAATCCTCAGCTGGAATGCATAATGCAATTGAAGATAACGGGAGACTGATTGGATCATTTGGTAGACGAAACTTGGATGGGACCGGGTCCACTTAGTGGAGTGTCTGGAAAATGGAAAAGCCGAAAAATTAAAATTTTCATGTGTACTAAGCATTTTACGCCATTTCCAACGTTTTTCTTTTTGTTGGTCCACTTAGACGAGTTTACTGTATATAGTTAATATTTATTTACTTTTCAGCAGTTGGGCTAACCATAATATGTATATAAATCAAATAAATTTTAATTAGTATTTTACGCGAAGTCTATCTACGTTTCATTTCTCTCGTCACTATATAATTATTTGAAATTATTCAATTCAATTCCATTTTGAATGCTATGTCATAAATGAACTTTGTGCAATTAAATATATAATTATTGCGGCCGTTCATCAGAAGTCAGGGAGGCGAACCGGGCTCTGGTTGGCTTTGGAGGTTCTGATCTCTTTTGAATATTTTACATGTCTGTTTTCAAAAATTTGTTTTTATAAGTTTTTAAGTCGGTCGATTACCTAATCTGTTAAGAAATTATTTATTAATACACAAGATATTTTCACTGAGTTATAGCTTCCTAAATTCACAGCACCCGGAGAAAAAATAACATAAAAAAAAAATCTTTGTTTTTGTTACTTTGAAAAGCAATAACTCAGTCAAAACAGATAGATAGGTAATCGACCTACTTAAAAACTTTGAAAAACCAATTTTTGAAAATAGACAATTAAAAACACACAAAAGAGATTAGAACCTCCGAACCCATAACAAGAACTCGGTGCGCCTCCCTGATTCAGAAGACTAGTTAGAAAATAAACAAATTAATTAATTATTCATTGAAACTTTTCAAATATTATGAATAAATTGATTAAATTATTATTATTATTTTTTCTAACTTGAATGATATTGAAAATAACTTTAAATTCATTTAATTGCTTTTTTTAAAAAGTAAACCCTTTTAAACACAAGATACACAAGGCACTTTCGCTTGGTCAAGTCATCAAGTGAGTGACAACTGAGACAACTGAGACAACTGAGATTAGATCTAAGCTGGAACACTTCGCTTACTTGCTAACTGGGTCAACTGAGATTCGATCAAAATTGGATATCTCACAATGCTCACTAAATACGGGTATTAAGAAATTGAAGTAGGTGCGTGTTGGTTCAGTTTGCTCAATTGATCACTTTACCAAACGAATATCCCTATAATTTCATTCAATATTTTGTGACTGGCGAATCAATAATATTTAGCTCGTTATTATACAATTTTATTCAATAGGTTTCATTGGTATGAAATTATTCAATGGGGGATTGAGTGCACTGGTCGATCCTAATAATTAATAATAAAAAAAAACTTATGAAATTATATTTTATAGAACTAAAGACAAAAGAAATTAGTGTGGAAATTTTCACTTGAGATTATTTCAAAATTTATATAAATGAATAATAGAAAAAAAAACGATTTTTATTTGTTGTAAAACAGTACAAGGAAACTTAAATAAGCTTTTTACGCGTTCGCATTCATAATAATTGATATTCATTAACAAAAACAAAAAAAAAAAAAAACAAATCATTTGAAAATGTTTTACATTACGTATGAAAATATTAATAAATAAATTATAGAAATAACATATAATGTGTTGGTTATCAGAGAAATAATATGAAGTGAAAAAGGTCATGAACCGATCAGAAACCATAATAATTATTTTAATAATGCTGGGTAAAACATTTTATAATATATTCGCAAATTTGATTATAATTAAATCTTATACAAATATAACATCATCACACATTCGTGATTTATTTAAAGATATTTTCTTTTTAAGTTTGTATTCGCGTTCGCCGATCTATCGCATTAATCTATTATTTATACATTTTAATGACGATGTAATAATAAATAAATAAAGTGTATAATGTTAAAATGAAAATGAAAATGTTTTTTTTCTTACCCAAAACAGATTTTCTTCTTTGTGTATTGAAATTAAAAAAATAATCACAAAGTAATTTATTATACAATTGAAGCAAACTTTTTATTGAAAAACTTTTTTTTATATTTATTTTTTTTTTTAAAAAAAAAACACTAAATAACCGTCATATAGCGCACAAAACGAAAAACACGGAGTAAAATTTATGTTACATGTGTCCCATTCAAAGGACCAATGTAGACTCAAACAATATGATATTTTTAACACTAACAGAACACAGAACAGAACAGAGCGTTTGCAATATATATAGTTTAAAATGCAGTTGAACTAGAAGAGGTTCACTAGCACTCGCACTCGCACTCGCAACCATACACACAGGACACACACACACACACACACCATACACACTTTTATTAAATTTTGTATAAAAAAAAAAATCTTCACTAAAATGAAATGCGTTTGCTGAAATTGAGAATGAATTTTCAATTTACGTTTTTATTATACATAAAGTATATGTACTTAGGCGCACAGGCGCAATGTGGTCTTTATTTGAAAAATTTCTGTTTATAATAATAAAATATTATTTAGATAAATTATAAAATAATTGTATAGTTTATACTTTTGATCTATGCGGTAATATTGTGTATATGGATGCGCGTTCAGCTCTCTCAAGTACTTCGGGTCAGTTATTATATTTTTGAATATATATTTTATTTTTCCTTTGCTGATTACTTACTTATATACTTGAGTTGTTTTTTTGATCGTTTTTTTTTTCTTCTTTCTTACTACACTTAAGTTTATGTACTGATGTCGCTTTATAGCTTTCATATATTCGGGTGGATCAAATTTTTTTTTTCTTACCTACTACCATCATTTTTTTTTTTAGTTGCATTGGGGCTACGAGTATCGAAATATAATGTTTGAAAGCTATTGACTTAAGCTATCTACTGTATAATAAAACAGACAACACAATTATTTTTGTAACGGCCGATACATAGGACGTTTCCGAAAGGTATCACACTCGCATTCGCACTTCGCACTTCACTTGTAATAGCACTCACGATAAGAATGTGTATGA
>JAABKK020051531.1:0-11615 GCA_011634745.2 Catotricha subobsoleta | reverse complement strand
AACACCGCGAAAAAAACCGCGCTGTATGCAAATCGTATTTTAGGAATCGAAATAGGGTAATTTTGAAATCGAAGTAGTGTAATTTTCTCACACCTTAAAAAAGATACCATTTTATTCAAATCGAGGTAGGGTAGTTCTCTGAAACTTAAAAAACATACTATTTTGTGTTCAAAACCTGAAAAGAGATACTATTTTCGGCAAAATCGACAGAGGGTAAGATTTTTTTCAAATCTCAGGGGGGGGGGGGCAACACCCCCTCTCCCATTGTGCATGTATGCTTATGGGTTAAAAAATGTTATCTAATTACAAATAGTATAGCAGTTAATGGTGTAAACCTCATAGAATGGATATGTATGTATGTATCATGACGACGGTAACCGCTTTTACTCATTTATTAGAAACAATATACGACAGCAATCTGAATTTTAATGATCTGTTGCAGATATGCGACAGTGGCTGTTTAAGGGATTACCATCTTCATTTTCTTTCATAATTTTCCCAAAACTATACACATTGCATTCAGCTTTCTCATTCTCAACCACCCGTTATATGTAGTAATAACCAGTATTAATTGCGTGCATTTGTGTCAAAAAAGACTTAACTAAACTTTCGTTGGACGTATTGATATTTAATTACAGTACAAACTAAATGTCAAACCCGTTTTATATGACATAAGGACAATGAAATTAAAACGTCAATACGCCCAACGAATATCGTTAAGTTTTATACGTATACAAAAAAAAACACGATTTTTTTTATACCCCCTCTCCCCTAAATATACTTTAAGTATATTTTTGCGGACTCTCCCTCCCCCCATATACGTTATATTTGATTTATTTTTTTCAAATACATATTTTCAGTTCATTGTTTTGGCAAATGTCATATGGACCCTTGCTAAATTATTTGACCTGTAACTGGATGTCTTTAGAAAATGTCTGTTGCGCTTAGTTCGTATTACGTTCTACCTTCTACCCACAAATGCTGATGATGTATTTCCCGGCGCCGGGTACTATATGTATTGAAAAATAATGCTATTGAAGTATTTCCCAATATTGAATAACAGATGGAGTCGTGTGATGCGTGTTCTAAATTAAAGTTGGTTTTTGGCAAAGCACATTTAAGTAAATTTTTAAAGTATACGTATTTGCTGGCTTACTCCCTCCTCCTCTAAATGATATATTTTAGTATACAAACCACAACCCTTCTTCCCCCAAAATCGAAACGTATATTATGGACGGTCCCTTATTAATTTAATAACTTATTGATTAGGATGACCCTTATTTTTATACTTGGGAATTAGATTGATTGCGCTTCCTAGTTATTTTGGCATATTATTAAAACTAGCATAATAACTATACATTTTATTTATTTATTTAGTTTTTCGAGGCGTTTAATACGCTCCGCCGAGCTTTAAAATCAATTTTTTTTACCATTGAAGCAATTTGGGGGAGAGGTCGTAAAAGGTATGTGTATGGGAGAGATGGGGTTGTAAATCTTGCATCTTCCAGTTTTAAAAAAAATTATAACGCTATCGATGATAATAATTAGTACAGAGTTTCTTTAAAATTTATATCTACCTACATAACATGTATATTGTATAATAATGTACCTATAAGCTATAACATATCCATTTAATCTTTTGTATTAAGTATTTTTAAATACTATGGAATAATAATTAGTTTGTCAACTGCTGCTAGTACTGTCTCGAATATTGGTCTGCTAAAAAGCCATATAAATTTTATCAGATTTACAAATAATCTACACTAATTTTCATTATTATTATTATTTTTTTTTTTTAAATTGCCCTGTAAAATACTGTCGAATATAATCAAATATAAAATTCTTCGGTACAAATTAAATATTGAGTGGCAAGGGCAACCCTTTCAATAATATAATAATGCCGACAAGAGTGTATATAGAAAAGATTTTCTTCCTTCTTACCCAACCCAAAATATTATACCGTTACGAATACACGAAACTATATTATAGGTATGTATAAAACATATTATTAGTATTCGAGACACACACGCTCGCATTCTTCACTGTCTTACTTTTTGCTGTTGCACCAAATATACAATAAAGTACCTTTACTATATTTAAGATTTAAGAAAGTCAAAAATTAATTCTCTCATTTCCACCTTACAAATTTTCATAAAATTTTCACATACAATATAAATAGAGGTCTGTGGTGTGTGTATGTGAATGTGTTGTGTAACCCTCTTGCGCCTCTATATATAATGGCTATAATATGAATGTGCTTTGAATGCCGATGTTATAAATGGTTGATGCCAACAATATTATATATATTCTCTTGTTCCATATAATAAAATATACAATAAACGTTTCCCGAACAAAATAATATGTTCAGTTGAAAATTTATTTTATATTTGCTTATATTAGATTGGGTGTATTGCCCCGCACTAGTCACTGACTATAAGACACAGAGTTTTCATATATGGATGCCTCTTATAAATGCGCCTCTCTATAATAATATGTATGAATCTTTTCTATTCGCAATATTATATCTCTGAAGTGATGATTCCTACCCACAACCTCTTTCTTCTATACACTGCCTCACCTGATATGGCGCTACTTTTTGATGTTTATTTAATGTTCATTTAAAATAATATCATATCAAAATATTGCAAAGAGGTGGCGGGAATTGTGAATATATTTAGTTGTGTATGGCGCTATATGCCATTAGTTTTACTCACACCTTGGGATCGTTGGTAAGTATACGTAAAAGTGACTTAGTGAATTAATTTTGAACGTTATATGTTAAGGGAGAATGGTATGTTAGAATATATCGTAATAAAATTATATGAATAAAGATAGTCATTTTTGAAGATCTAATTCAAAATTTATATAATTTTTTATTTGATTTATAAAAAAATAAATAATATTAAGTAAACTGTAAGGTTTAAGTTTTTTTTATATATAAAAAGTAAAACTGTCGAGAAATTCTAGACCTTTTCAAGATGATAGCTTCTTTTTTTTTTTTTAAAGTATAATATACTATATATTAGGGTGACCGACTTTTGTATGGAGAAATTTTTATTTTTCGAGTTTTCCAGATTGTACCAAAAAATAAAAATTGTTATTTCAAAATAATAACCATAGTAATCAAAATATCAAAACTGTCGATTTTCCGCCAGTCGGCTCAAAATTTTAGCTGCGTTAGTTTTTTGAAATAACAACTTTATTTTTTGGTACAATCTGGAAAACTCGAAAAAAATTAAAACCCGGTCACCCTACTATATACTATATAGTTTTAATGTAAAGTATTTCCATTAATGTATTATAGTATCGATGATAAAAAAAGCAAACACTTTGCGAGTATTCATTTTATAAACAAATAAAAGTAGTAATTCTTTAGCATTATTTTATCTTCCATAATTAATTCTCGTTGTGTTCTTTTTTCTATAATAATTAATTAAGCGTTAAAATAAAAATATATGAAAAAAAGTACTCATGTTCATGAAAATGTGGTCAAAATATATATAGGTTTTGGCTTTCATTTTGAAAAATCAAAAAAACTTTATTTGATTTCCTTCAATAAATCAGATTTTTTGATTTTACGACCAGAAGAGCCCAAAACCAAGATCTATATATTTTGATGCTGACTTAATTCTGCGTTTGGCGAAAGGTCAATCATTGTTTTTTTAATCATTCTTTTTCTTTTAAACATATTACTAAATAAAATATGAAAATTTCTAAAATAAAAATGTCATTTGCTGAAAGTATATAATAATTGTATCTCACAAAAGGATATTATATTAAAAACAAGAAACATAATGAATAAATTGAATTGAATTGAAAAATTGAATGTTTATTAATTTAAATTTCTTTTTTATTTTTACAAATACATACATAATGTTTTCTGTGTCCGTTCAAAAAAAAATAAAAATATTTATTTAATGAATAGAATTTCTTTTGTGAATTTCTCAACATGAATCGTCAAAAATACATTGCATAATGCATATATAGGTATAACATGTCCATATCCGATGTCTAGTATATTTTTTAATCAAAATGGCCGAAATTCGGATTAATTAATTTATTGAAAGAAAATGAAACTTTTTTCGTAGTACCAAACATAAAAGTCCAAATTTTATTATACAACACAAAACATTAACTGTTTCACAAAACATTGTCTATGATTGAATTATGATTCATCGTTGTATATATTAAAACAAGTTTTTGTGAAAATGCCAGCCAAAAAAGAACTCGAGGGCGAAATCCGTTAAAATGAAAATTTTGTAAAATCCCCGTCCGGAACAGAACTAGGCCGGATCAGCCAATTCCAGTCGAATCGCCGGAACGGAATCCGTTGCATCTCTAGCTTAGTGTCGTAATTAATATCTGGATCAAGATTAAAATACATCGAAATTGTTTCACATTATTTATATTCAACTACTGTATGTATATATAAGTCGAACCAATTTAAAGATATTAAATATTGCGATTAATTTACAGTAACGCATCCAATAGCTTTTCCTATATAAAATATTTTATGCAAAGAACTATTAAACATGTCTACAATTCTACGTATAATCTTCACATATGGTAACATAACACAATGCATCGCTAGTATCCGCGTTCCGTTTCATATTGCACACGGAAAATAAGTAGTTAGAAAAAGAATGATAAAGTAAAATTTAAAGAATTTAATATATGTACTTATTACATAATACATATATTAATATTTTCCAATGTATATTTAGTATAATAGTCGGTTAAGTAATAAGTAAGTATATGTTTAATGTTTATGTAGGTAGGGTATATGTGTTTATTCTGTATCTATACAAAATATAGTCCTCATCCTCAGTGATTTTATTTATACTATTAGTATTACCACGCATTTTTACACACTTATATGTAAATCCTACACTATAAAAAAAAAACAAGGTACCAAAAATGGATTGGTACACAACTGAATTTTTGTAAGAAAAGCAAAAAACAAAAAAATTTAACAAAACCAATATTTTTATTTTCTTCAAACATTTTTATTTTTTTTATATAAATGAGGTAAGTACAAACTTAAATTTGAAAATAAATCAAAAGGAAACGGATTAAAATAAAAACGATCTTAAATTAATCACTTTTGGGATGCATTTTGGTAAATTCCGTTGCTCTCCGAACAATTTCATCACCGTCTTCATCAAAATTAAAAGTAAAATCAAATCCAGCTATGAAAATTAAATTGTCCACAATCTTGATGTATCTTCTAATACAACTGCCTAAAATAGAAACGACTAATTTTGATTTGTCGGTTCGCTGGTGACACTTTTCAAGGAATTTGGAAAATATTTCACTCAAATCCACCGGTGATAACTGTATAGAAGTATACCAAAAATCTATTGATAAAACTTTTAATTGTTTGGCATTCTTCACATATTCCATTAAATGATTTGTATGGAATACTTGAACATCTTCAGTTGCCAATTGCAGTACACTTAAGTTGGTAAGATTCATTGTCAGTTGTTTCATAAAATTGGCATCGCTACTGCAATCGTCAATTGACAAATTTTTTAATTTTTTTAATTTAAATAAATAATTTGTATTGCTAAATAAATATTCCAAATAATCTGAATTTGATTCTTCAAAGAAGAAGAATGAAGGAACCTTTAGAAATTCCAATGATTTTAAATGCTCTTCGTTGGATTTTATTGTATTTTTGGATGATGCTTGTTGTGAATAATAAAAATTCAGTTCTTTTAAATGTGATTTCTTATTAAAAAATCTTTTTAAAAAGCTGTCCAGAGTCCTCTTTATAAAATTATGGCAATGAAAACTGATTAATTTAAGCTTGTGAAATGATCGCTCAATACAAGAAACCTGGAGAGGACGTAGCTCAAAAATTCTAAGATCTAGTTTCACCAATTCATTGCAAAATTTAAATTCTTTTCCTGTTATTGGTGTTCTCAAATCACGAAAAAAAATCTTTAACTCTTTTAAATTAGCAAGTATTTTGGAATACTTTTCTATGTTTTCATTTAGAATGCCAATATTACATCCAATGAAATATAAATCAATTAAATTTTTATTGCAATATTTCAAAATCAAATCTAATAATACATCCGTATTACTGTAATTATTAATGTATATTTTAGTAGTAAATTCACCAAGGCATTTCAACAATGTTTCGTACCGTGACATTTTGAAATAACTCCAATTGTTATAGTCGATTGTATTTTGATATTGTTTCGCATATATTGATGCTGCGTGCGCTTTAAATTCCTTACAAACCTGAGCGATGTCGCATAGCTCAAATAAACTCAAATTAATATAATCAAATATTTTAAACAAAGATTCAGGGTTCAAATCTAATATTGATGTTGTTGATGTCACGGCATTTTTGATTTTTTCATCCTTTGTTGCTGTCTGTTTTAATTTTTTGATATCTGATGTTGTTAATTTTTCCTCATTACCTTCAAGACGACGCTTGTTTTTATATGTCGGTGCCATTGCCTGAATTCGAAAAAAAATTATTAAAATTTTTATTTATATAAAGCAAATTGCAAATGCTTTAAGTAAATGTTATAACTACAATTTAGAATTTATATTTTCCATTAACTAACTAACCTGTGGCATTTTCTTGTCCATTTTGTTAATGTTGTTTGGATATTTAGTTCGTTCAGTTTCAACATTCGATGGTTTCGCGTCTCGTAAATGTTTTACATTACTTTGTTCTTCAGCATCCATTCTAAGTGTGATTATCAGATGGTTTTACACAAAATAAGTTTTACAAATAAACAAAAATTATGTAGTTAATTCAAATGAAATTATTCATACAATATTTTGTGTTTTTATGTTGTTTGAAAAATTGAATAAAAATGCTTTGACATTGTATGTCATTTTTGACATCTTATGCGTGTTGATGCACGGCACACTAGTATGCCGTGGTTGATGCGGTGAGATTAATTTCATGTGCGTGAAGATAATAACCGTTCACGCAGCATAGTGGAGCGTTTCTAATGACTCATAAATATCGCGTTTCACACTTAAACAAGAATTGCATTAAATTATTTATGCTGCGATCAAAAATATTTTTAACAAATTGATTCATTTAGATATAATTTTATTATTTGACTAATATAGTTTTGTGCGCACATTTTAAGTCGATTTAAATTTTTGCAAAAAGTGCGCATCAACACCCGCTTTAAGCGACTTTGACTAAAAATATAAATCAATTTTAAATGTGTATATAACTAGGAAATACTTGAGTGCCTTCGATCCACAGAAAAACACTATATTTTTTCCAAATAAGAGAATTTTCTGTTCGTTCGGAGAAAAATCAGTCTATAACCGCGCCGTTTCATAGTGAGATAATCATATTTCTACTATAGCGAACGGTACTAAACCTTATGGATCAAATGCCCTCTGATTCTATCTCACTATGAAACACTCCAATTGAACAGAACAATCTCTTTATTTGTGAAAAATTATATAGTGATTTCCTATGGATCGAACGCACTCTTTATTTTATATTTAAGAAATATTTAGACATGAAATACGTTTGTTAAAAAAATATATTTCTTTTTCAATTGACTACTTAAATGAACCGCGGATGTATTTTGAACTTGTGCCTGACAGCACATTTTGCATACAAAAAATTAAAAATAAGCTTCTTCTTTTTCTTTTTTTTTTTTTGTATGTGTTTTTGTGCCTGACAGCGAATAAATAAATACATGCAGCGCCGAACCAACTTAAGGACTCTATTATAAATTTGTTAAATGGTTTGTTTGGAAAAGGTGTTCAACAATTAAATTGAATTCTTGCCTTCACATCTTATTTTTAAAAGCAATAATAATAATTAGAGATGCAACGGATCGCCTTTTTTGCGATCCGGCCCTAAAAAGTTCGGCCAAACCGAATATCCGGCCGAATCAACCCGAATTAAACACGTGGCCAAATAATTAATATTTATATTCTCTATACTTCAGGCTGTAGTAATGGTTTTTTTTGCAGTAATGATTGGGATTTTGCAGTACTGATTTGGAAATTTGCAGTAATGAAATACTGGATTTTCTAACGTTTTTCTTCAATATACTAGCTTTAAACTTTATTAAATATCAAATAAAAACGTTGGAATCCAGCAATTTCATTACTGCAAAATTTGCACCCCAAATAATCAATCATTTTTCATATAAAATTAAAAATTATGAGCGATCACTGAAAAAAATCAATTTTTTCTTGCATATTTTATATATGTTTCAAAATAAAACAATATTATATTTTCCCTCTTTAACACAGTCAAAACCAATAGCATTAAGTTGGTAAATGAAAAAAAAAAAATCGCCTCCGGCTTCGCTATATGCAGTAATGAATTTTCCTTATTTTATGCCCTGATATATCTTATGAGGTTTTGTCAATCGTATTCGTAATAAATAATAAAATAAATGTAATTTAGAAGCTAAATATGTTTTTTAAATTAAAAAATATATTTTTTTTATTATCGCAAAAAAGGCATCTGCAAATTTTAAGTTCGGTCCGACCTAAAAAAAATCCGGCCGGACCGAATATCCGCCGGATATGCCGAATTGGCCGGATTTACCGAATCAACCGAATATCCGTTGCATCCCTAATAATAATAATATTTATTTCTTATGGTCATTTTTTCAATCGTAGTTTAAAGTTAGTTATGTTTAATTATTTTAACAGCGCAGATAGCCCGAGAGAATAAGATGCAAGACTTTTACAACAATTAATTTACTTGATTTTTGTTTGAAAAAAAATTTAAATACATAATTTTTAATTTAAGCTATATGATAAACATACTTTTCTTTTTTAATAAACATATCTAGTAAAATGTTACACTATGATTAGGGAATGAATCTTGCGGCAAGATTCAAGATTCTTGAAATATTTAGGTTTTTAAGAATCTTGACCTTCAGGATACTAAACAATATTATTCTGATTAATTCAAGATTCAGGACAGGACTTCAAAATTGAAGATTCTTGAAGTATTTAGGTTTTTAAGAATCTTGGCTTTCGAGATTCCAAAAAATACAAGAATCTTGATATTTTCAAGATCAAAAAAACTCAAGATTCATTCCCTACCTATGATACATTATTTCATGTGTTTTCTATATACTTTCTGTATAAAACCATAGTTGAGTCAACGGTGTTGTAAATTTGTTACTAAAGAAATAAAATTGGTTAAACAATTGCGATATTTTTCAATTATTAAAGTGCTGATTATTATTTATGAGATCAATTGTTTTCGAAAAATACGCTAGAACTAGAATAACGTAAAATTAGTAGATTATATTATTAATTCACATTCCATTTTACATAATTTTATAATATATATTTAATTTATTATTTGTTTTATTATTAATTTAAACCAAATACAAACCAGTCTCACAACTGTGCTCCTTCGAAAGCATTTAAATGTTCTCTTAATTGCTGTAACAATAGTAATAGTATATAGTAATAATAGTCTTGATCTTATAGCCACCAACCAGTAAAGGCAACCAAAGCCAACCAACAGTTACCATATTATATAATTACACAATGTAAATACCGCGCGTTCTGCGGTTATATTTTATTATGGTGGAAGTGGCAATGGAGGTTGTGATGGTTCTCCATAAAAATTAATGCAAAATATCTTAACAGACTATTTTCAATTTATTTATTCATTACTAATTGTTGTCGTAAAAACCTAACATTAAATGTGCGAAAGAAAATTAGTTCTATGGCTATGGAGACAGACAATGTTCGTTTTTATTCTATATGCCGATGTTATAGCAGCACACAGCTAGATATGCAAAATTACAGTCCGTTACACTATATATAGATATTTTGTTATACCAATGACTGCGAAGAACATACATAAAATAATAATACATTTAAAACTTGGCTTTATCCGTTGGAAAAAAATTCGTTTATATTAGGTGAGGTTATATTGAAGAGAATACGTTGAATAGATTTGGGATTTGTGGTGTGAGGGAGGAGACGCTGCTGGATGATTCTGGCGATAAGTGTACCTTGCGTTATTATATACACATTTCTTTTACTTCTTCTTCTTCTTATTATTATTATTTTTATGTTTTCTTCTGCTTCATCTTTGCACATCTTTGCACATCTCTCGACATTAAAGCCACATAAATATAGCACATCATACTCTACACAATCCTCTACCTCAAACTCAACTCAATACAAATATTATATTATTATTTGTTCCATATATAAATACCCACCTTTCTCTAGATATAAACTAAACATATATAATGGTACATCAAGTAACATGGAGCACATAGTAACTTCAACTATATAATATGATATGACGATGCCTTTTAACTTTTAACCCCTTCAATATTTTCTATATGCCCTACTTAAAATCGTATGGTGTTCAGTATTATAAAATATTATAAGAGAATATTTAGTATAGCGAGGTGTTGGGTATATCACATAATGGGATATAAAATTTTCTATATTATAGAAGACTATTACACGTTGCAAATTAGAACTGATATTTCATTATCATCAGGCTAGAAAAGTCATGTTTTTTCCCCACAAAAAAAAATCTAAATCATATGATTTTTTTGGAAGATTTATTAAATTTTTATTTTATTTTATTAAGTAATTGGCAAATCAATTAATTTAGATAGTAATTAATAATAATAATAGTTTTGTTATTGTATAATGTATGACGATATGACGTTCCATTTTAATCAAATAGAAATAAGTAGCTAATTTCATCGTTATTAATTTAATAGATACTAAAACTAAATTTAAATGTAAACTAATTTGATACAAAGATAAAAAGATAATGGATAAAAGCTGCCTCGGCAGCATTAAATCTATTGAGGGCAAAAATAAACTGCGTGTGTAAATATTGCGGATTACTGATTCATAATTATAAATATTAATTTATTAATAAAATTATTGTTATTTTATTAATTATTTAAATAAAAGCACAATCCTTTTCTTTTTTGTAATTTATTTCACGAATTACTACTTGTTTGATTTTGAAACTTCGTATGTTTTTATCGATACAGAAAACAGGATGTCAATCACTGTTGGAAAAGATGATTTGCTTTTCATCAAGATATTAGATAATAGATTAAATAATGTTTTGAAAACAGTATCTAGATAATAAAACAATCCTGAGATCCAGAAAAAAGTGGACAAAAAATAAAAATAAAGTAAAAATTAGTACCTAATTGTATAAGTAACTATAAAAGGTACCTCTATACGTTTTATTTAAATCAAAAATAAACAAACTTAAGAGTTCGTTACGACTTACTATTAACTTGAATATGATATAAATTACAATTTTATACCAGAATCATTCATATAGTACAAGACTTTTTACGCACCTACAGTTGGGCTTATTTTCGTTTTCGTTCAAATATGTGCATTTTTGTGACCATGCGAATATAAAAAATGTGTATGAAGTAGAAACGTATAACAACGTCGCGTTATCTGTCAACAACAGCTAAATATTACATCTATTTTCTATATTTTTAAATGATGTTTTCGCTCCAAAATTATTATTATTATCAAAATTTTTGTGAATTTGATCATTTTTTCAATTCAATTCTTTATTCATTAATTTTTTGTTTTAACATAAGATTTTTGTGAGATACAATTTTTGTAATTTTTCA
>JAABKK020051509.1:0-11616 GCA_011634745.2 Catotricha subobsoleta | reverse complement strand
CAACATAGTTAAATTTCAAGAAAATCGTCGGAACGGTTTTCGAGATATTCATAAAAAAAGGACAAAAAAAAAATAAATAAATAAATAAATGAAAAAAAAAAAAAAATCACGATTCCAAAGCTTCTATTTTTTCCAAATGAAGCAAAATGACCTTTTACTAGCAATCATTTTTCCCTTCGTTTCTCAATTTCAACACAAAATAACAATGTAATAAAATTTAAATAAATAGGTAAGGAAAAAAAAATATCAAACAACCATACACATTAAAATTGTTACACCTAGTGCATGCATATAAGATATAAGGATCGTTATTGTTATACGCATGATAAAGCAAGCTCAAGTGACAACATAGAAAATGCATATTTGCTATATATCTTCATGATGGTTGCGGTAATGTTTTTAGTTAGCGGATGGTAATGATTGCAATAAAACATAAATTTAAATGAGCCATCATCAGAATATATACATAATATCAAATTGTAGTAAAGTTAAAAGTCCTTGGAAAGAGGTTTATTTTTATATGTGAGCCGGTGTGTATAATGAATAAGGTGAGAACAATTTTGCCTTATTTTTATTATCCACCTAACATCGTATTTTTTTTTTCATCCTTTCTTATTAAATGAAATGCCATCACAATTTACTATAGCATCGGTCGTTTATGTGGTGTTTCAACAATGATATTTTGATTTTGTATTATAACCTACATATATAAATAGATGTACGATAGACGCTCACATATAATATAAACATCATCATAATAAATGAAAATATCATCGCAACCCCATTATTGCACTAAATGAGCTTAGTTATTACATAATGTGCTTTAATGTTCTCATTCCTCGCAGTAAACATTTTCTCCCTATTCAACTTCCTCCTTAATTCATTGATGAATTTTTATTTTGTTATATGCTAAGCTATCATTTTGTAGATGCCTCTAAAAATTTATGTTTTCTTTGTTCGATAATTTGATTATTTTATTTGATTCTGGTTTAAATGTGTTTTTATATTATCGCATACATCATAAATAAGAATAGTTAAAGATGCTATAAATCCGCGTGACTTTTATTTTGTTTTTTTGTATCATTTCAATGTCTTTATAGAACATTTACAGGTCCTGTGACCAAATTTTTAATCAATCACAAGTTTTACAAACTAAAATTAAACCAATCCTTTTGAAACTGAAATAAGTAATTTCAAAACCAAAAAATGTTTATTGGGTATAGTATACCAGATAGCCCAAGTAATAAATTAACTTTCATTTGCCTCTGAAATACATTTTTAAAGTTTTATGATTCCTTTATACGCATTCATTAAAATAAGCTGTAGCTCGGCAGAAAAAATGTAGTTGGATCGAGCGAAAATGCAGTTAAAATTTTGCAAAATGTAGTTGGAAATTAAAACCAAAATCGCAATCGTCGATGGATGTTTGGAAAAATATTATCTTTTTTTACTTTCTCAAAAGGCAGCTAGGGGACAGCGCGGTTTTTTTCGCGGTATTTTTGGAGTAATAGTATCATTTTGCACTTTCTCAATATTTTAAAATGCAGTTCACCAAATTTCTTATTTTATTCTCTGCTTTATAGAGACTATATGCGCTATGATGTATCAAAATTGTTTAAAGACAGTTCTCAATGTTGCAATCAATTTATTTTTTTTAACTAGTTTTAAAAACGATTTAGAAATTCCAACATAAAACTTTTTGCTGTAACAACCATTTTTTTTTCTGTATTGTAGTTGTATCGAATTTTATAAAACCAATTGATAAAAAAAAGCATGTTAAAACCTTTTAATATCAACAGAAAATTAGCAACTTTTAAACCCTTAAATAATAATACTATAATACCAATAGATCGTGGACAAGTGATTAGTTACAAAATAATCCACGAGCATCGCTGTAACTAGAAATCCCAAATTTGGCGATTTTTGTATGAAAAATTCATAAAAATATTAAATAATATACTTATTCACACAATATTAAATCTCTGTTGCCATTTATATAAAGTCAAAGAAAGTCAAAGGTTAAAGTAGAAATCATCTAGATGATTTTTTATTGTGATGTAAATTTTATGCAATTATATTAATAACGAGAATTTGGTATTTGTACATTACATTTATTTCAGTAACTTAACCAGCAATTTTCAGTTAAAGACCATTTTAATAACTTCCAATTTATTTGCAAGTTATATGAAAATGAATTTTCATACAAATTAACAAAAAAAAATGGGTTTTTTTATGCCTTTTAATATTATCTTCTGAGATGCACGGTTTCTAAAAATAAATTAGATCTTTGATGAGCTTTAGCGACCGTCGTGATTTTTCTTCAACCGCGAGATTTTCTTTTACCTAGAACAGTTTTTATAACTCGCATATTTTTATGACATGACTTCATTTTTGTTAGAAAATAAAGTTGCAAAACCAATATATGCTACTTGATTTTTTTCAAAAAAAAAAAAAAAAAACATTCAAAAACTCAACAACATTAATTTGGTATCTTTATACCGAATTAACTTATCATATTTCTAAATTCAAGTTTTATCGAATCTTTAATCAGACTAAAATTCTAAATCTTTATTAAAACTACATTACATAACATAATTTTATTTCCAAAATTTCATGATTTGCTCACACCTCTGATTTTAATATTTATTGAAAGCTGAACTATTGCTGCGCTTACAATTGAATTTCAGAAAAATTTGTGTTTTTTAAATTTTTTAAAGGTTCGGTTCGGTGTAGGTCGGTTCGGCCGGACTTTAAACACGATAGTTCGGTTCGGCGTTCGGTTCGGCCGGACTTTGAACTGCGTGGTCCGGTTGGGTGTTCGGTCCGGCCGGACTCAAGAAAAGACGGTCCCCGTTCCATCACTAGTGAAAATATTCTGTATCGACTAAAGAATTACCTACAGTTACCCACTGAATTCTCCGTTTTTGATAAATTCTATGATCATTCTATTTCTCTATAAAAATTTATGAAACATAAAACAAAAGAAAACACAATCTCAGCCATAAATTCGAAATTAAAAACCCATCGCGTTTATACCTACTTAATTAATTATAAGTCAAATATGAAAATGTGTATGCACGTGCGCAAAGCGTTGCAAATTACAATAAAATAATGAAACAAAATGTCATAGAGAAGAGGTAACAACCTATACCATACCTATATAATTTACCTATACTAGAATTAGAACTAGGTATGTTCAATGTTCATTTCATACCAATATAATATATATGAATGAATGTCACATATAATATTACTATGTAGAGTTAATACAAGCACATATAGCATGGTATTATATTATAGTAGAGTCATTATTTTAACGCAAAAATGTAAGAACTAAGAAAACAAAACAAACCAAAAATAATAAAAAAAAAAAAAATAATAATAATAATAATAATACTAAAAAAGAACCTTAAACGTATATAGTAGGTTTTATATAAAATTACGCGAACGGGGCGCGGATGGACGGATGGATTGAATAAATACTCTATGACAACTGTTTACAAATTTTAGTTGAAATGTAACAGTCATAGAGTGAAAATAGTTTCGAGGTGTGTTATGTGCCATATATAATTCTTTGCTTATTGTGTTTTAAGGTTTTGTTATTTCATAATTTTTTTTTTTATTTTTTTTTACCTTTTGTTGTGTGTTATTATTATTGCAATTTGCATTGTTTTTGTTAAAATTTATTTACATTGAATAGCGTCGTAAATAAATCATAGATATCCAGAGCAGAGCAGTTTTTTTTGTTTTATTATTATTATTAATTAATTATTTTTATATTATTGTGATTGCTGGAATGCAAAAAAAAAGTTTATTATTTTTATTTATTTATATGAATTTTATAAATATTCATAAAATATTCGTTGACAATATAATATATATAATTTATGTGCTTGAATTGAAATAATTTAAACATATATAATCCTCAAAACATTGATGAAATGAGAATTCTGTAATTTCTCTTGTTCAATTTTCTCCAGTTTGGTTTTGAGTTTTTCAGTTGCGCTGATATAAAAATTTGACAAATATTGTTGTTTTCATTTTTCTGTGTTGTTTTTTCATCCAATAGCAAATTATATTTTTGAAGTAGTTATACACAGAGTGAATATGATTCGACATTTGAAAATGTATCACAATTTTGTGCAACTCTTATAAAAAATATTCTGGTATGAATTGAGCAAAAATATTGAAATTTAAATTCTTTTTCATGCAAAATCTAATAGTAAAATGTTTGTTTATATTAAAAATTAGTTAATAATGCGCTTTCATAATCCGAAAATTTATCATTCTTTAATATTATTTGTTACCTTTGATATTACTAAGAGCATAACTCAAATATATATTAGGGTGGAGCGATTTTAGCTTCTTTTTTTTATTTTCAAGAAACTTGGGTGCGGGAAAGTTGTCAAATAGGTTCAAATGAACGCTGAATTGTTTTTTTTGGAATTTTGAGTTAAGTTTTTGTACTCAGGCGTTGAACTTGAAGTTTTGTATGAAAAAGGTGAGAATAAATGTATGGGAAAATGCAGACTTCTACTAAAACATTGAAAACACTAAGGGTAAGCGATCAAATTTCAAATGGTTTTCATATACATGAATCCTCGAAGTCATTTTAATAAATCAACAACTATTCAGCCCAAAAAGATGTTTACTTCCAAAAATTTTAGTATATATAGTGCGTTTTAGCCACATTTTTGCAGGCGATCATTTTTTTCAGTTGAACAGTTGTTGATTTATTAAAGTGACTTCTAGGATTCATGTATATGAAAATCAATTTAAATTTGATCGCTTATCTTTAGTGCTTTCAATGTTTCAGTAGAATTCTGCATTTTTCCATACATTTTTTTTTCACCTTTTCATACAAAACTTCAAGCTCAAAGCAGTACAAAAACTCAACTCAAAATTCCAGAAAAAAATTAACGTTCATTTGAACCTATTTGACAACTTTCCCGCACCCAAGTTTGTTGAAAAAAAAAGAAAAGGTAAAATCGCTTCACCCTAACTTTCTTATTAAATGTTCTAACGAGATTAGTGATAATCAAAATATTAGTTTTTTTTGTTATTATTCGATATGTACAACGATTTAAAAAGACTATAAGCTCTAATAAAAATGTTGATTTTGAAAATGTTAAGACATTTTCTTCTGAACACCTTAGAATTGAATTTGTCAAAGTGTAAAAAAAAAAAAATATTTAATTAAAAAATTAGTAATTTTCTTGTTGTAGGCGTTGAATTGGAATTATTTTCACAATTCTATTTTGTGACAATTTAAACTAAATTATAAATAAAAAGCTCAGAGCCAATAATTGAACACAAAATTTGCCTCCACTTAAATTTTTAAGTAATTAGTTGGCAAAAACGAATATTAAATAGTAAAAACTTATGGTTTTAGTGTATTAGGTAAATATTGTACACTTAGGTAATAAATATTGTGTATATATAGGCTGTGCTGGAGCTGAATACAAAAAGTAGGGTATCATCATAAATAGTTTGAAAAACTCGATTTTTACAGTAGAATTATCGAAAAAAGAATTTATTACCTATATGAATGTATTGCTGTCTAAAAAACTTTTTCAAATTATTTTATGTTGATATATTCTAATTGTTTATATGCAGCGCAGCACCATCACAGCCTATCTATACACAGTATATATTACTTATGTTTTAACGTAAAAATATGTGAGTTGGTCATCATTGGGTCCGAGTCCATTAAATGTGGATGTAAATTTTTTAAACACAATTCAGAAATTAAAATGTTTTCAGTTGTATTTTTTTTTTCTAATATTTTTGGCTGTTCAGAGTTAGCTTATCTGGAAGAAAACAAAATTCCGAAATATGACAATATTTATAATAAACCGTTATACGATATTGTTTTTATTGGTAATAAATGAGGCTAGAAATCTAACCTAGCGGCTATCTGATGCTGCATAATGCACAATTGTTTTTTTTTTATCATCTGACTATTATGCCGTGACTACGCGAATTTTGTCTTCTTCTGCGCATCGTATCAATCTCCGTAAGTTAGAACGAGAAAAAATATATAAAATGATGCGCAGAAGCCGCCATTTTCTAAACAATATAAATATTTTAGAATAAACGAAATCACATTTAATTTCCACACTGTTAATAGATGGTATATATTAGAGATGTGCACGGATACCGAAAATTGTATCCGCATCCGCAAGTATCCGCACAGAAATAATTTTATCCGCATCCGCGGATATCCGTGGTTGATATTCACTTTTAAATTTTTACCGATAGTTATAGGATAACAACTATAAGGTTTGATATCACGCAGCTCATATAGCTCTAACTTTCATATCATATACTTTATAATTGTTATACCATGGTATTTAAATATTTTTGAAAATAATAACACCTTCAACAATATTTAAATAATATTGGTTATGTACAGTTCTCCAAAACATTTATTTATATACCGTGGTATTTAGCAAGGCATAGTAAATATAAACGCTCATATGGTCAAGATTCTACCATTCCAGTTCGCATCAATAGTTTTTAATTGGTCGCTTACGGCAGGATCTAATTTAAGGAAATTGTTGTTTTCCACATTTCGAGACGTTGTGATATATCAGCACGATTAAGTTGCGTCTTTCTAATTTTTTTGAGTTTCTACAAATTTTCCTGTTAAAGTTATATTAGCAAAGACTCGAGTGTAGTGCCCAAAACATGACAGTGAATTCAATTCCTAGTCATTAGTACCACCTCGTTTCACACTAAATTTGATTGTTGTTTAAGTGCAAAGTGTGATAAAAAGGTGACGATTACGGGATTAGGATGCATTTCGAAAAAAATAAGGTAGGAAATAAGTACGAAGTGCGATAGAAGTAGAGAGTTTTCGGAAACGTCCTAAATAATGACCGACTTGAAATATCCAGGCATTTCTTACTTATAGCTTTTATCAGAACAAATGTAAAAAAAAATGTGAAGCATCGAATAAATTATTCACCGTAATTTTGTAAATTGAGTATTTTGATGATTTTGATAGTTTGATCTAATTTTTTGCACGACAAACACGTCCTATTAGTATTACCACTCACGTTCGTCGTTTAATATCAAATCTTCTGTTTTTGTTTGTTATTTCTTCTCAAAGGTTACAGAATCAATTTTATCATCTGTGATGATAAATATAGTTTTTATCAGTCATTCATCATTTGATGGTCTCATAAATTTGATTTATACAATAAATATCAAATAACATAAAAATGGTTTTCATTCATTTCTATTTTACTCCGAAAATCTATTATAAAATATACTTTATAATTCAAATGATAAAGAATTATTTTTGTGGAGGTTTATTCAATTTATAAATTGCTTCTTTGTACATTATACATACTATAATATCTATCGATCATAGATAATTGTTGATTTCTGATCATTATATAAAAAAATGAATTAAATAATGTTATACAATTTGCTCATCACTTGATTATTACTCGATATATTTATATGTAATATAGAATGTACATATATGGTAATCTATGATAATGAAACAAACATATACTCAAAAGCAATTTTTATTTATTTAATTCATTTGAATGCTGTTTATACTGAGGCTCGCTTGTTCATTATGGTTATTTATATTATTTACTATTTTGTATGTATGGTATTATTAAAATCGATGAAGCATGATTCCCTTAAAAATGATATTCTCTTATTTATAATACACATTCACAGATTTACCTTATAACTAAATTTAAAATCAATGAATCAAAAAAAAATGGAATTTCCTATACGGTACTTTTCTGACAATATTTCAAATTGAGCATTCAAAATTCAATTTGAAAAAAATTATGAAGTCAATTAAAACATATTGTAGAACGCGAAGTATTACATATAGCATAGAGTGGAAAGTTTTCATTAAAATTTTGTGTAAATTGTTATTATTGAAAATTTAAATTTTATTAAATAATGAAAATTAATTGTTGTATGAAAAACTTTATATGTCAAAAAAAAAGACAAAGAGTTCAAAAAAAACACATATTTTTTTGACATAATCCCGTCAATTATGTTATAGATATTCTCTGGTACACACCACATATAGTATAGAAGCTGACTGAATAGAAACTATGATCAAGCATTAACTCCCGTACAGAGTACCTATAAATATATGAAACCTTTAGAATCAAAAGCTGTCTTTCCTTTTGACTGATGGTAGGCGATTTTGATCCTTATTGCATTGTGCGAATGTGCGATATACTCGTAGAACAAAATCACTTGACAACAAAAAATGGAATAGACCACTTTTGATACTAATAGTCACATATATTCGCTAGGGTATACGTGTATCAATATTATGTGTAGATTTCTGTATCAACTTTATATATCTGTACGGAGTGGTTCACAACCAAGCTATATGGTCAAAACTTTAATATACAAAGGCGTATCCTTTGGATAGATCGACGATAGAATGCAAGTATAGATTGAATAAAGTTCCGATGACGTTAAAATCTATTTAGAGATTGGATTAACAATAAAAAAAAAACGTACCTACATCGCATGGTCGGGGTAGTTATTATAATATTAAAATATCAAAAGGTATATAAGTTATGTGAATGAATTGTGAAAAGTTTCTGTCGTCAAGCTTACGTGAAGTAACCCGCAAGTAACAGAAAATATTCTCAATTCCATGACATACCTATAAATCTTACTTCGCAAATATGTGAATTTTAGTATCAGTATTAGGATTCAATTAAAATCAATCTGATTTTAAAAAAAATAGTTCTTTAAATGAACGTGATTGGTTTGGCATACGATTTAAATTTAATTTATTTATTTAAATCATTGTCTGTTGTGTGAAACCAACGGAAATTATAGAATTAAAGTGGTGATTGTTGCGACTACATCAAATATATCTTTCTATTAAAAATTTACTCTACACTCACAATCAGAACATTATAAAAAATAATTCTTTTTAACAAAATTCTTCATAAGCATAATGATTTTTCGTAGAACTAATCCTTTAGAATTTTGAAATAATTTCTGAACAAATATAACTTACAATTGCATAAATAGATGTTCACAGTTTAAATAATAATACTTCATTAATAAAAGAATGCTTTATGCTATAAGTACCTTACATTACAGCTGAAAATATCAATTTTCTTGGAAAGTTCGTATTCAAAAAATCGAATGATTTTATTCAATTTAAAAATTGTATGTTCATAACGGAAGTCTGTTGAACGTATATAATATACATTGCTTCCATCATCTACTCCTGTTGATTGTCTGTTTTTGTGGTAATATACAATAATATAATACTTAATAGATAAAAAATATTTTTCGTTTATTTTAGTCATGATTTCTTACAAAAATCTTGTATTATTTGATATTATTTACTATTAAATATTTCATTATATTGTTGTTATTATAGGGTACTATTTTTACATATTTTTGGTACAATTTTTAAAAATATAATGTTAATTTTGTCATTTGTAATGCATTAAATTAATTAAATACATTATATTATTTCAAATAGAATCCACCTATTTAATTAATGCCAATTCATATCACATTTGCATGTAATTATAACGCAATTTTTAAATTACACGTTACTTTTTTCGAGTAACGTGTCCATTAGGGTGGATCGAATTTTGTCAGAAGTGCCGGTATCATCAATTTTTATGTAGCATTTGGTCTCCTGAGTAACGGTGTATAAATGATTTTGAAAATAAATTAAATTTCGATATGCTTGAGCTGCTCTTGAAGTTGTCAAAATTGCAATATCTGGTCCTATTTAAAGCACCATAATTTGGTTTCGTTAAAAGTAATTGTATTTCTGTATTCTCCAACAGTGTAGAGTAAGTCAATGCCTTTCAAATAATATATTGACCATACGTAGTTTACTACGAAGTTCCTAGTTATTATGTTTCAAATATCATCAAAAAATCGATTTTTCAAAATCTAATAACTACCAACTTCGTAGTAAACTACGAATGAACAATATATTATTTGAAAGGCATTGACTTGCTCCAACTGCTGGACAATACAGAAATACAATTACTTGTATTGTAACGAAACCAAATTATGGTGTTTTAAATAGTACCAGATTTTGCAATTTTGACAACTTCAAGAGCCTCAAGCATATCGTTTTTTTTTTTTAATTAAATTATTGATACACGTTACTCAGGCGACCAAATGCTACTCAAAAAATGATGGTACCGGCAGTTCTGAAAACTTCGATCCGCCTTATTGTCCATATTTATGATCTTTCTTGAACAGTTCCAAAGAAAATTCACAGACAGTTGATTTATAGTTCTTCAAAATCTTAAAAGTTTATCTATTGGTGATTTTGATAAAGATTTAAAACAATAATAAATAAGTCCGATTTTTTTGATTTTTTTAATTAGAATAGTTATTAAGAAAACTGTTATTTGAATTATAAATGAATTACTTTCAAATATGTATTTGTATTTGTGATAACTTTTTCGCACATTTCCACATGTGTATTTTGAATATATCCCATTTTGAAGTATTTAAAAAAAAAAAAAATTATCGTTGCCATCCATCCCTGTTAATTATTATATTATATTAAGTTTACCGTTGTCATTAATTACATTATCCAATTATTTTTATTGTAACTATTTGAATTATTACAACTAACAAAGTCATAGATATTTGCAGTATATATGATGGGATCTCTGGACATTATTTGTTCCCGAAGATGTCGTTTAAATAGAAGAGCTATATAAAAATATCACATAATAAACAAGATGATACCCAAACAACTCTAATATTTGCCATTCAACAAGTGTGAATATCGATTTATGTTTTCTTATTCATTGAAATTTATCGTTCAAACGAATCTATAAATGAGTTGATTTATAGTAATAGCCATAGACAATATTTTTTCGATCAAAAATGAAAAAGTTTCGATAACACATGAATTTTTAGACAGAAATTTGCTTTTGAAGTCTTTGAATGTTTTTTTTTTTAATAATTTGTTTCCATATTGTGAAATTTTCTAAAGATGAATTTAGTTTATGATAATTATGTAACACTCTATAAGTCTATAAAAATGAATACATAATAAAAAAAGAAGGAATTATTAGAGAAAAAGAAAGTAAAATCTACTATATGTTCGTTTTTTTATTTTCAAATTTCACAATACTAGAGTGCTTATCCTTTTCTTTTATATTTGTTTTCATAACACTCATCATTTAGTGTTAAAGTGGAAACTAATAGCATTTATAGTTACAATGCGTTATTATATAAAAAGAAAATTTATGATGATGAAATTGAAAAAGAAATATATTGAGCGCTCCCTTGTTTATAATAAAAGAAAAAAGAAAATCAAGTAATGATTATGTGAAACAGGACAATGGTTATATAAATGGCATATACCCTTAGCCTGCATTCCATCTGTCTATAAAATTATCATCAAAAATATATACATTAGGGTGGATCGACATTTTCAGAACTGCCGGTACTATCATTTGTTGAGTAGCATTTGGTCGCCTGAGTAACGTGTATAAAAGATTTTGAAATTAAATTAAATTTCGATATATGCTTGAGCTGGTCTTGAAGTTGTCAAAATTGCAATATCTGGTCCTATTTAAAGCACCATAATTTGGTTTCGTTACAAGTAATTGTATT
>JAABKK020051480.1:0-11617 GCA_011634745.2 Catotricha subobsoleta | reverse complement strand
CTTTTGTCGATGATAAAAAAAAAAAAAATACCCTATCTAAATTTTTCAAATGTACCCCTCCCTGAAATCAGAAGCGTCTGTACCTATGTGTATAACTATGTTTTGTAACGTTTAGTAACAATTTTTTTTTTATAAACATTTTATTTTTTATTTAACAATAAATTGAATTCGTTCAATAAAAAAATAAGAAATTAAACTAAATTAATAATTAAATTATATCAATAGAACTGGCGGCTTGACATTTAATTTATTATTTTTAATATGAACAGTTCACAAAAAACCATATTTTTGAAGCAAAAAACAATCTAATTATTTACTAAACTTACTTTTTTTTAAATAAACAACAAAAAATTGTGAATGGTTCATATAATGAAATGTCAAGCCGCCAGATGTGAATAAGCCAACTTTTGACACGATTGCACATAGCCTATATAATACAATACTTTTGTGTTATTTATAGGATGCACAATATCTTCACACGAATTACGAATAGGTGGTTTGGATATGTTCATAGGAAGAAGGAGAATAGATTACCAAAAAAAGTTTTGAAGGTAGAAGCTGTAGGTGCTTGAAGTAGGGGAAGACCTAGAAGAAAATTTATTGACTCAGTTAAAGAGAATTTAATTTATAGAGAAGAGATTTGATGTTAAATGATAGAGTTCTTGAGTTAAGGGATTGGAAAATGGTGGTTAAAGAACCTTACGCCGAAAGGCATTAAAAGGTCATTAAAGTATGATGATGATATTGGGAATGATTATGATGATGAATAGAAAATGATATTTAATTATGGTCGTCTCTCAATTCATATTTTTGGGCTAAATTCTTTGCGAAACTCTTTGCTAAATTGATGTTAAATTCAATATAGCCAGACATACTTAGACTTATTTTTTTTATCTTATGTACATACGACAACCATAATTTTATCCTATGTACATGACAATCATAAGCTAAATAATAAGTTTGAAGGTGGCTAAATTAAATTTATCTTCAATTTAGAAAGAAATTTAGCCAAGAATTATGAATTAAGAAACGCAGCTTATAAAATAAAATCATATTTCAGACAAAATATCGAATTTTATTAGAAAACGCTTCACACTCAGTCCAATGTATATTTTATGCAGCTATTTACATATGCGCTATGAAAAAAACTTTTCTTGTTTACATTGTTTACTTCCTTCTATTTTATGTTCTTGTTATATTTTTTTCTTCAAAACGGAAATAAATATTAAATATAGAGCGAAACAAAAGATTCTAAGTATAAAAGGCAGGCACGAAAAAAAAGCAAGAAGAAAAAAGTTCTTAGAAATAAGTTCTCCTTTGTATTTTCTTAATAATTTTTGTCCAACAATATTTTTTGCTTTAATTCGGTCGCTCTATGCCCTCATACCTATTTACTATACATACAATTATACCTAAGTCTAACGTACAATAAGTGTACCGCCTCGAGTATATTAATTAAAATTTATGTTTGATGTTGCATGACATTTTATTTATAAAGATTAATTCAAAAAGGTAAAATTACTTTTAACACAGAAAATATTCTTACATTAAGATTTCTTTTATAAAGGCGGTATCTAGCATATATTTAGGCCATATATGTACATACAATTTGTGAATAATTCAATTTTGAATGGTTTGCTTGATGTACACGTCGATGATTAAGAAGTTGTAATAATAAACTGATAAACTTACTAATGGAAAACTTTTCTTGACAAACTAATATCTATTTTGATGCGTAAAATGTAACGATAACAATCATTTTTCAAATATTCAATATTGAATTAGATGCAAAATTGTAAACTTTTCCGTACATTTTACATTATTATCTAATTTATACTTAACTTTTGTAAATTGTTCGTTAATTAAAAAGTTTTGATAAGTTTTAATTAACATTAACTAACTTTTATTCACTTATTCACGAAGTCGAAAAATTAACTTTTAAATATTATTTTATTTAATATATAGTTTTTAATTTCTTCTTTTTTTTTCTCCAGTTATTTTAAAACTTTATTCATTTTATGTTATTTTAATTTATTATATCATACGCAAAATTGTGATTATTAAAACAAGGATATAAATTTACCATCCACAGGGTCAGATAAGCTTTTCAACTTTTTAGGAATTTTAGCGAAATTCTTAAGAATTAATATAATTTATTTAATTTAAAATTAGTAAATACTTAGATTCTCTGTAAATGGATCATTCTTTCTGCAGTTTAATTGAGCATTGTCTAATAGTTTCTTGGAAAAGATTACAATAATGAAATATATAAATACTTGATCAGTGAAGAGAATTGGAATGTTAATGTTTAACGTTAATACATTTTTATCTTGACTTTAATACAGCAAAACAGTATGTTAAATTAATGAATTCAATTCGATTAATTTCGTGAGATTCAACAAACATTACTAGGAATATTTAATTTATCCCGTGGCTCATTTAAATATTTTTTGTAAAAAAATCTAAATTTTCTAACGTTGATTGTTGCCCATTTCGCTTATCATGCACTGGACACCCATACCGATATCGTTTACATTTTCTAAAATTTAGAAATAAGTCTGACGAGAATATTATTGTATACGAAAAATAAATAAAATTAAGCAGTGATGAATGTTTTTTTGTTATATGTTGGAGCTGAATTATGTAAAAAAACGAATCTTAAACCATTGCAATTATTTTTATTTAAGCATTGCGCATCAATAATATAATGTCGCGTATACGTGCATCGAATTCTTATTTCATAGCATTATAATATTTGATATAAGCGCATGTTCAAACATTGCACATTTATATTTATCTTGCATTGATATATTTTATATTCATATTAATGAATTTGCAATAATCACTTTCGATAATGAAATATTTATTTGTAGATAAGCGCTTTCATTAATAATGCACCATTATTGCTATTAATTATAGAATAAGTAAACAGTTTTTTGTGTATAAAAGAGGAGAAAATATATTTAAATAAAAGTTAGTTATAATTTGACAATCAACGTCAGTATTTTAACTCGAAGAACTATAAGTAATATATATATAAGTAATTGTCCATTTTTATTTGGATTTATATCAAATATTGCTATTTTAATTCTGTGCTTAATGGTCTTTGATCTGGTCAGAAAAGGTACGTATTTTATATACTTAGTTCCTTCATTTATAAAACGCATTAAATTAAATTATATAGTTTTAAGAATTTTCCCTTTTGTTATAATATAGTAATAAAAATACGATCGAATTATATAAATTTTTCCATTGAAATTAGAATTTAAGTGAAATTCAAACTTGAAGAAAATGTTATAAGATAAGATTTGTTAAATTTTAATTTAAGCCAAAAGTAATCGATATAGAATACTCACTTTATTTAATTAGCCTACAGGAATCATGCCTGCCTAAAACTTTAAATAACATTTTACACAAGTTTAAATATTTCTGGTACTACTGTATATTCGTGAAATTTTGTCTAGATGTATAGCGTATTTCTTTTTATATATATTTACATAAATAACCTTTTCATTATACTTCATCTGTAAATAATTCGTATCACAAATTAACGACAATCAACAAGTTTATATCATGATTTGCGGTGATTCTGATAAAATAGCAATCATCAAATCAGTTTATTCTTAATCGTAAATATATTTGTATAGAAAAATATAAATAAATAAATTCATGTTGAATAATGTTTTTCATTTCAAATTTAATTTAAGTATATATGGAAAAGGATAATTCGATAGAATTTCATTCAATAGGATTCGTATAAAATTTCACCTTCTTATAAAGTTATCCAAATTGAAGATATATAATAAATAGTAGTATTTATATGATACTTATATCGATTATTTCCATCTCTTTAAATTATCTCGCTAGCCCAATCGAACCATACAAGATCGTAAATTTTTTCTTCTTTTTTTTCCTTTTGTAGTATTTCTTGTTTTTTCTTCTTCTTCTATTGCTTAAACAAAAATGAAAATATTTTGTAGCCGTGTGGGAAAGCACAACACACACACCACATAGGCTTGGCTATCCATATTGATAATTTTTGCTTGACTAAACAAAAATATTTTTGCCCAGAAAGGATCGACAAATCATGTTTTCTGTTATAATGCTGACATTGTACAAAAATCCTTTGTTTTTAGATTATTAGAGTAATTTTTGCCATGTATGTATAGTTCTTTCACTTTTATATTGATCTATATTTTTATATATTTTTCATCGTATCGCATTTTTCTTAAATATGTTTCTTTATGGCAGGCACACCATATTATATAAATATCTAAAAATCATATAAGTCTTACATATAAATACAACAGATAATATTAATATACGATCTATTAAACGTAGTTGCACGCATAAAAATGAGATATTATGATGCTATTGCTGGTGTGTTACTTCTAAATTAAAGCTAAAGCAGCCCATGTTTCATGTCTATTTTATTAATATATGTGAAAAATATAGGAAAATATTATTCTTTTCGAATATATTCACACACACACCCATATACATATACATATATATTACATACGCAACACACATACATACATAATATATAAACGGATTAAATTTAACTTTTGTAACTACTCTGTTTACACAAAAACAAACTTAATTAATTCATTGAATAATTTATCTATCAATTTTCTTTTAACAATATGCCATAAATGCCATATTGCCATAATACATATAATGTATATATTGTATTTGAATTTGTATATTATATACCCTGATGGAAAAAAATGTTTGAAATTTCTTTAGAGTTCTTTAAAAATTCTTTGCCAATGATTTGCAAAGAATTTTAAATTTTTTCAATTTTTTTTTTGCTTACATTTCCAATAAATTAAAATTCTTTAAATTCTTTTAAATTTATAAGGAATTTAAATTATTTGAAAATTCTTTGTTTATTTTTCTAAAGAATTTAATTCTATAGAAATTCCCTAATTTTTTTTTGCAAAATAAATTTTTTCGCCAAAATCTTATGCCGCAAGTAGGTACTTTTTAAATTAAGTAGTCACTGTGTCGTTTTTTGAAAATATTACGAAATCAAACTGCTTAGACCTCATCTTTTAAACTTAACTCATAGAAAAAGCAGTATTAAATGAAGAATCTTAACTTAATGAATTAATTCTTTGAAAACTCTTTGCTCAAGAACAAATCAACAAACAAGCTGTGGATTGGTTGGGTACGCGAATTCATTTCTCGTAAACATGTATATTTTCACGAAAACAAAATTCTGCGTATTTTGGTATATTGACCACCAATATCCGACAACTTAATCCGGAGAATAACCGGTGGTCAGAAAAAAAAATTACGAAACCAATACTTTATTTTTTTCAAAAATGAATTACAACATTGATTAATTCAAGAAATATGTAGGTATTACAAATTCATTGAATTTTTGTTTTCTTCACAATGATCTTCAAAATTCTATGAATAATCATTGTGCAGAAAATAAAAATTTCAAAGAATTTTCAATACATATTTCAAAAAATAAATCTATGTTTTTTCCATAAAAACATAGATTGATTAGTTCTAGAGCAAAGAATTATCAAAGAATTAATACGTGGAAATTCTTTAAAGAATTTTCAAAGAGTTTCAAAGGCTTATTTTCCATTAGGGTATATATATATATAATATATATAGAATTGATATAATATAAAACTCTTCAAGTACGTTTACAAGTAGACCAATATTATTTATAATTTCTTCTGGCAAGGAAATTGTTTCATTTTCATAGCTCCTTCAAAATATATTCCATTTTAATGCTCGTTTAATCTATCCGTTTCTCGTTTTAAGCCGTTTTGAATATTTTAATATCAACTAGTTCACAATTTGCATTCACAATGTATTCATAATATGATTATATTATAATATTTAACATCCTTCTCGTTCTCTACGTCTGCACCTTGTGCCCCTTACATAAAATATGTTCTACATGAATTATTGAAGTTTTTGTTTTGCCACGTCTAATAGGATTTGCGGTGTGGTATGTGGTTTGGTGTGATGATTGTGGAAAAATGATTTTTTTATATGTTTTTCATTCTTTTTTCTATATAGGTATATAATTTTCTTCTTTTCTTATTTTTTTTTTTCTTTGTGGTTCTTTTCTTGCCACCTTTTATTATATTTTTTTAATTTGCGTCAAAATAAAAAAAAAAATCTGTAAATAATGAAGATTTATTTTGTCTATTTGCAGATTTGCCAAAATTTGGTGAACGTCTACAAAATATTACAATTCCCGTTGGTCGAGACGCTTTACTTATCTGCGTTGTTGATAATTTACAAACGTACAAGGTAGGTAAACTGTATGGCAGTGAAACTTTTATTATATTTTCTTTATTTTTATTTTATTATGTTGCCTGTTTTGTATACGTAATATATATATGTATATATTTATTTATTCAGTGGTTTTTATTTGGTACTTTATAGTTTAGAAATTGCCTCATAATAAAATACAATATGATCCAAAAAAATAATCTTTATGACTTATAAAGGTTAAGCGTTTGAATTGTTGTTGAGTCTTAATTTTTTTTTTCTGTTTGTATATAGTGGAGATTCTAATATTTATTCGAACATAATGAATAAAATAATAACGTATGAGTAGCTATACCGTACGAGTACGGATTTATTAGGAGTGGATTTATGCTAGTTGAGTGATTTTTGAATATATATTATGAAATAAAAAGTTTTAGATATAAAATATTTCCATTATTATTGTTTTTTAAGGCGTAAATTTTTATTTTCAAATTTTCATCGAAATCTGCATGTCCGGAAGAAATTATTTACACAAATTTAAATTTTCTTTTAATTTAAATTCAAATATTTCTATATGCATCAAATAATATACCCAGACTTTGTGAAAGATACTTCAAAAATTATTTTAAAAACAAAATATCAAAAACATTTGAGCAAGTATAGTATTTGATTCAAATTCAAAATTCAAAATACAAATACTTTTTTATTACTTTGTTTAAGAAAAAAAAAAAAACAATTATCGAATTCGTTATTTTTCTTTATGTCTAAATTTATTATTAGGATATGGGTGAATGAATGACCTACCATTAAACATGGTATAGTAAAAAAGATCAAAAAGTGTAGACATTTTACTTTATTTTTGAAAATTTTTCACAGCTTACGAAAACTTTCCACGTCTTATAAAATTCTTCCACATCTTACGAAAATCTTCCTACCTTACGAAAATCATCCACATTTTATAAAAATCTTTTACGTCTTTAGATATTTATAAGATATTCATGTGGAAGATTTTTCTAAAAGAAAAAATATATAGGTATCTAACAAAAATTAAGTAGTGTACCAATTAATTAGCAGCGTGTTTTATAAGGTGTGAAAGATTTTCATATGTAAAATACTTTACAAAACTCTCCCACATCTTATAAAAATCTTCCATAGATTGACTTCAAAGCCTATATATTTTCAAGCATTCAACGCTGGTTTATGTACCCGCATATCCTAACCACTAAATCCTGAAAAAAATTAGCTCTTCATAAAAAATGATTTAAATCATTTTCATTTTTTACATTAATTTTTGACAAAAATATTTTATTTTTATTTATTTAATAAAAATGTTCTATATACAGAAAAAATATATAATTATATTAATCTGATACAACATAAATTATTCTATTATTTTATAAGTAAAGTATATATAACTTAAATAAACACACAAGTTTTTTGAAATAATTAAAATTTCATCTTCAGGCTTTCAAAAGATTATTAGAACAATAATCCAACCCATTAATAATGTCAGCAATAAACTCATTTAATATAAATATAAATAATAAATGAGCAATTGAATCGTTTAATGTTAATTAATCACGTTTTAATTGTGTTAAATAGATTAGTAAATTTACAAATGAAAAAGCCACAAAAGGTAAACGTTGAAAAAGTTTACAATTACATTCAAAACATTTCATCTGAAATCTTTTCTGATGAAGAATTACATTTATTGAATTTAGGTTTAAATTGTGCTATTGAAACTAAAAAAAAAAAAATGAGATAATGTTATTGAGAAAATTGAGACCGCAATTAAATAGAAAAGCATAATAAAAGACTGATCGGAATTTAATTATCAAATAATAGCACTAAGAAATCTCCAGATTTAGTAAAGAATTTGAAAAAAATAATAAAATGTTGTGATAATAAAGGTAGACCAAGGAAACTCCAAAGAGATATTAAAAAATAACGAATATCACGATAGAATGATAAAGCATTTAAATTTTGCAAGCTTTACAAGATGCACAAGGAAAAGTTCACTATTTAAAGTAATTCAAGAAACAAACTCTATTAGATAATGCAACTAAAGCTAGACTTCAAGCAAATCCAACCATTCCGAAGATTTACGGTTTTAACAGTAATATTGGATATATCCTACTTATTTTATAGCACAATGGATAACCAATAGATTTAAAAAGTTAGGCCATTCAATAGGATTGTATGTGCATAATTCAAAAGAATTTGCCGATAAAATAATTAGCTATACTAAATGTATGTATATAATGAAGATATTATAATATCTTTTGACGTAGAGGTGGGCAAAGTACACTAACATTCCGGTTAATGGAGCTGTCCAATGTATTCAAGATGGGCTGATTGAAAATGAATTGAATATTGATGATATCATATAGAATTATATTAATGTATTTAGTTATAAATTAATATTGAATAATATATTAATACCATAATATAATGGTGGTAATTGAGAATGGAATATCCATCCAGTGGCATAAAAATCACATCTCTGTATTTATATTTGAATTGAATTACTGATTTTATTTTTCTTAAGAATAAATTGAGTTTCTCCTCGAAAGTATTTTTTAATTCTTTTCATTATTATTTATTTACCTAACCAACATATAATATAATAAAATAAAATAAAAACTATGATCCATCAATAAACAACATTTCATTTATTTTAAATCAATTACCCATAATATCTTTTCCTAAAGTTAAACATTTCATGATTTAAAAATAATTTTATTTTTCGTACATCAGAAAAGCACGTACTAATATATATTGTTGTTATTTTCTCTTGACTGTTAGAAAACATTTTATTTTATAAAAAACCAAAAATAAATGTATCAATCACTTACAAAAAATCATTATCTCTATAATCACACACACCTTCAACGAGCAAGAAGAAACAAATAACATCATACGTGATCTGCACAAAAATTGAAATCATGCATTGGTTATCTACACACAAGACAGTATAAAGTAAAACTGTACATGGTAGAATATTTGTGTGCTTCTATTCATTTTGTATGTGAGAATTTTCAGCAGAATAGATATATAGATATACCTATCTATAATATAATAAAATTGTAGCATAATGTACAAGTTAGAATAAAACAGAAAAAGACGAGAAAAAAAAAATAATAATAAAATAAATAAATACCCTTCAGGTATTGCATAATATAAGAAATTATATGATATTATCCTTGCAAAATTTCGAAACATTTTGAATAGCAATTTAACAACAGTAGAATGTTTTTTTTTTTTTTTTTGATTTTTTATTTAACTATAAAATGCTTTATATACTTAATCGATAACAGAATATGTCACCATATTAAAACTTGATATTTTTCTTTTAAAGCATTTGCATTATATAAAAGATACCTTCGATATCAACCGATAGTTGAAACAAAAACTGTTTATGTGGTGTAATATGTTTATGTCATTTTTCATTGCCTTCACACATTATAAGGCTTTCAATCGGTTTAACCAAAACACTTAACCTTCTATATATAGGTTATGGTACATCTACATTCTACATATATTATTATAAAAGAAGACGAAATATAAAATATATATATATATGTTCATATACAAAGCTCGTTCATCCTTAAAAAACGAAACGTTCAATACCGGGCTTATTCAGCATAATTTATCAAAGCGACACGCTGACTTTTTGCTAATGTTGGTTTATATGTGGCTTTTAAATAAGATTTGATTTTAATCTAAATTGTTTTTGACGCAATTATGCAAAGTACTTTTTTCTCATTTATTCACCTCAATTCCAACATTTTTTACTTACAGACTTAATGTCGAAAGTAAATTTCTTGTTTAAGAAGTATATTTTCCACTTATTTTCTACGTTTTGCTTTGGTGTGCTATAATTTATACCTTGGCTGTACTTCAATCGCATTGGTAGCTAGAACTTTATATACATAGAGCAACACACCATAATATATTACGCATACATTATGCTATGTATGATATTATATTGTATATACTATACATATATACCACAAAGTGCTATAGCATCTACAAGCATAATTCTATATAGCTGATGAAGTGACATTAATGTTAAATTAAACGACATCGATGTACAAAGTAAAAAGTACCTGGTGTAACACATGAGGTGAGGCCAAGGTTTTATTTTTATATACAAAACCTCACCAATATATCATCAACCACTTAAGAAACGTGATTAAATCGTATAAAACACCAGACTTTTAGCTTTTATTTGCGAAAATTCCAAACATCATTTACAGTTAAGTTTCACAGAGTAGCCACAAATTAAATATATTATGGGTCTGGTCATAATGTTAATATAGTTGATCTTGATAGAGCAAAGGTATATAGAGTGTAAATGTCGACAACACTCTTATATCATTTCAGTAGAAAATATTCAGTAGTTCGCACTTTGTGAATACATACACACACACACAAACAACGAACGTCATGCAGGAATGGAAAAAGTTTTTCTCGTCACATTTTTGGGCAAAAAGAAAAGTTTTAATATGTACCTACTATGATTAAGAGCGCATGGTAATTGTTTGAAGAAGTAACTGATTACGATTGTAGCTATGATCTTTTTATTACCAGCTCTTCAGTATAAGATTTTAAATTCCGAATTTTGTTACGACTAACGAAATAACTTAAGCCATATATTGTGCTATGATTTATAAATCTAAGCAAGACAATTTCTATGTATGCAATAGTGTGGAAACATAAAGTACAATTAATTTACAATCAATAGGGGTATTCACTTAAATCCGTAAATCTACGAGGGTGCGTACATTTTTGTATGCAAGAAGCAATTATTTTCAAAGGGTCGTTCATTTAATACGCAACTATTTACACAAAAATAAAACCGGTCAATTCTTCACCAGTAAATTCACGCATTTACGAGCTTCGTAACTTTACGCATTTAAATGAACACTCTTAGCGTTAATCATAATAAATTAATTATATTTAATCAAAGCCATTCGTGTTGAATACCATAATTTGAACTTAATGCATTGCATACGCGATAAGTTTGGTTTAAATTAATGAAAAAAAAAATATTAAACATTTGATCTTGTTTTAATCAAGTTATTTCTTTTATTTTTATTTTCCTTCATTTTCTGTTTGACGTTTTCCGACAATGAGATATTCATTCCTACGATTCTCTGTTTTATAAAGGAAAATAAGGAAACAAACTGATGAAAAAAAACATTTTTGTAAGAAAAAGAAAAAAAATCAACAAACTAAAACTTTATTTTACTTCATTTTTCTTTTGAATGAATCAAGTACTTATATTGGTTTGATAATTTTTTTTTTATCACTATTTTCTGGATCTCAGAACTGGCGGAATTGGCGGTTAAGCCTCATATTTTTTTTT
>JAABKK020051479.1:0-39202 GCA_011634745.2 Catotricha subobsoleta | reverse complement strand
TTTGAACAAAATAGTATCTTTTTTAGGTTTGAAAAAATTACCCTACTTCGATTTCAGAATTACCCTATCTCGATTTCGAAAATACGATTTTCATACAGCGCGGTTTTTTCCGCGGTGTTCTGGAGGAATTTGGAGAAAATAGTATCTTTTTTCACTTTTCCAAAATACGATTTGCACACAGCGCGGTTTTTCCGCGGTATTAGAAGACTGAAGACCGTTTTTTTTTTTTTGCTCGCAACTTTATTTGGAGGCCGTTTTGACATCGTCGATGTTAAAAAAAAAATTATCCTATCTTAATTTTTCAAATTTACCCCTCCCTGAAATCAAAAGCGTGTGCATCTATGGATGCATGTCTTCCGTGAGCTCGATGATCCGCAGTCAACCTTAAGAAAAATGTTTCTTTGAGCACGTGTTTTTTGTTTTTAAATTTTTAATGAGAAAATCATATGTAATTAAATTTCAGTAAATTGATATTTAATAGTGTGATTGCAAATAAACGCTGTTTTTGATGTTTGAGATTTTTTTTCTTTTGTGAGAGTAGTGTAAAGTAAAATACCTATAATATAAAATACTTATATATGTTTACGAAAAGTAAAGTCATGTACCAATTCATTGGCAGTTAGGTTTTATCTCAAATCCCAAATATTATTTATTTTAATTATTTGTTTGGTTGAAAGGACAAATAAAATGTGACTATGTCAATTTTCAACAATGTTATTGTTTTTATTAAAAGAAAAATAAAAGAAAATGAATAAAAGAAAAGAAAAAAAAAACCGTATTCAAAAATGAAAAATAAAACCCAGGGTTCTAGTCAATTAGCTTACTAAGCAAATGCTTTAGTTGTATAATTTTGTTTTGTTTTTTTTTATTTTGATGACACTTTTGCGCTCTTTTTTTTGTATTTATGTATCCTTTGTTGTGTTTTAAAATTATCCCTAAAAAAATCTCTTTATTAACGTGTCATATACAAATAAATTTAACCTAAAATAGTATAGTAATCCATGAAATTAAATTTTAAAATGTGAGCTAAAACTCCAGAAAAACCATTTACTATAGTAGTAGGGGGTTTTCTTTTCATTTTAATTTTAAGAAGCTTATAATAATTTAAATGGAAATAGAGTAATTGTTTTTAATAACAATATTCAGGATATGATTTTTGATTCTCTTATACTAACTACTAACCAATAATAATTTTATGAATATATACTATTCAAGTCGTATGCACATTTATATAGATTTGCTGGATGAAATATAAAATCAATTTTAAAACTCGGCTGAACATAATATATTATTTGATATTTTCGTATAATTTTCTTGAAAAAAAGAAATGTACAAAAAAAGCAGGTATTTGCTTTAAGAACAAATATTATATTTTGTAAAAACTTTGTTCCTTTTTAAGAAAAACGAAAAAAAAAAAAATATCAAAATACAAATATTTCCCTTGGTACCAAAGCAATATATAAAAATAATATAACATAACAAGCTAAAGTTTTTCTACTGTTTGTTGTCTGTAATAAATATTGAACATTAGCAATTATTATATACATGTTTTAAAGGTTGGGAAAAGGTCATATTTTTGTTGCTGTTATTAAAAAGGACACGCTTTCATTTTCTTTTTTTCATTTTTTTTTTGAGAACAGCAAATTTTATATATGTTTCTGATAATGAAACATCATAATGTTAAATTAAAAAGAAATGAAGATTATTTTGATAATGGTTTGTTTTAAAATAATCACAACAATATAGAATTGTTCATTAGCTGTCTCTTGGTCTACAAGAATAAAAAATGTACTTCTTAATTTTCGTTAGGCTTTAAAGTTCTTATGTATTATTTTAATTCAAAACTAATCGTTAGATAGTAATAATACTAAAAGTGTCAAAAAGAAAAAAAAATCCTTTTCTGTTTTATATTTCGAATAATCTGTGCAGCAGTGTACGGAAATTTTTTCTAAAAGTTATCTCGACAGCCATAAGTATTATGAAAAAGAAACTTATAATGTATATATTTTTATATGTTAAATAGTTACCTTCGGTTTATTTGTATACTTTTTCTATGTTCTATCCTAACTCAAAATATATTCTGTCCTGATATTTATATAGCATATAAAGTTAAAAAATTTACAATATTATTAGAAATTACCATAAATATAAATAGACCAGACAGGTGCTTAGAACCATAAGCTTTCATCTTTATATTTATTATACCGATGTTCATATATTTGTATTATACATTTTTATATTAGAGGTTGATTATTATAGTCGTTACAATGGCATTTACCCTCAACCAAGAATGTCCGCCCATTGTATTTGGTCGTTTATGTATAAAAAATATATATACCATATATATTCCAAATGTAAAACTACATAGCCAACCTACCCACCACCTAACGACATGAGCTTTCCGATATATACTTATATGTATTAGAATATCTATACATTTCTATTGAAAGGCAACTAACCTCTATGGCATATAGTTTGGATAAATGTACCTTTAGTATTAGTATTACAGAATTGACATCCAGATAGTATACAGGTATTGTCAAAGTTTTTTTTCGCCTTTAGTTTTTTTTTTTTTTGTCTTTTTTCTGTCATGTCTGATATTTTTTCTCAGTCTGAAATCTAATATACTGACTTTTGAATGACTATTTCAGAGAATGAGAATGACGAAAAACAATTGTGACGAATCTCTTGTATGAATCTAGGTAATATGGTAAATATGATGTTTGAATTTTACATATCCATATCATGCTGAAGCTATCAACTAACTTTCTAGTGGGATGTAAATATATTTTAATAGGATGTTATGGGTATAGCATATCAATGGCTTATAATATTAGAAAATTTTCTGTAAAATGAAATAGTTAGGTAGATTGTTACCTGCCACCTGCTGGTAAGTTGACTGAAATTATGCTATATATGTTTATAAATTTTAATCTAAAATACCATAAGAGAAATGTATGATATCTCATATTATATTATTTAATTCGGTGAAATGTAAACATTATGAAGGTGTGTTGTCACCATATTTGTACTTTTACATTTAACTATATAATTTTATACATATTACAGTCATAAAAAATCCAATCGTTGCCAAAATAAAATTAATCTTTTTTAAATCCAATGATAACATGAAGACAAGAATAAAACATTACAATTAATATAATAATATCCCATCAAGCTGAATATTTTTTTACTTTATATGTGTTTTTATTACAAATATAATATGTTGAAAGTTGAGCTATCATATTTTCTGACAATATGATTATCAAATGAACACCAACGATTTTTTTTTATGTTTTCGTTTCTATATCTATATCTTATATAATGATCATTTTCTATAAGCAAGCAAACCATAACTTGAAAAGCTTAAGTATCATCTTTATTATTACAATTAAGTTATAGTAGTATTACTCGTAATCAAATTACTCAGTTAAATTGCCTTCAACTAATGGTAAAAATGGTATTCCATTCCTGCCGTAAACTCTTGGAAAATATCTGTTCCATATGTTTAGCACATCAATTATTTAGACAGTAATGTTTCCATTTTCTGCCCTTAATTACCTAGGTAATATCATTTAAAAGACCTTTATGTACATATTTACTAATCTCTTTTATAAATCTTATTTAATATTTTTCCGTGCATAGAAGATATATAATACAATGTATACATTGTTTGTAAGGATAAAATTACGCTAATACTCTTGTTTTTTAATGTTTCTGATTCCAGAATGGCTTAATAGTAATTATTATATAAATATATATATATATATATATATAGTATTGATATAATGATGACTACTTTTTTTTTATTATACTACACAGTCTACATTCTACAGTTCATTAAATTTTACATAATAAAATTTATCATCTATTCTAGATTTTAGATGTCTTCGTATATTTCAAGGCAATTTAAATGATATAAACAGGAAGGAAATTATGTTACAAAAGAAATTAATTTTCATTTGGTTACGATTTACATGCTTATTCAAAATAATTTTATGCAATTTGTCATGCCGTTCTTAAATACTTAGAACCGAAAATGCTTGACTAACAATATTTAGATATGGATAAAAGTTTTTGAAATTTTACCAAAAACAAACAAATCATTTCCTTCAACATTTATTAAGAAAGAAAAAATTTAGTTAAAAGAAGAAAAAAATTATTTAAAATCATAAGCGAATCAAATTACTACATATAGGTTTTTTCTTGATGTTCAAAAATTTCTATACGGTTCATAGATAACAGCTACGTGTAATAAATTCATAAAGTGTTGCTTTTCTAGTTTTACAATGAAATTGATAAACAGAAGAATAATCTACCTCCTTTCAAAAGACATAAATTTCATATTCATGTGGAATTTTATTCTTCAATGTTCTGGCAGTCATATCTCTCCAGAAACGAGTAAACCACACGCAGCTTATGGATTATGTACATTGACTCAATGTATGTAATCATCCGTATATGTTTCCTGACACGGTAGATCATGGATAAGTCGGTTTTTCGGATTTGAATATTAGTAGTTATATATAAAAAATATTATTATATATGTTAAGAACCTATGTAACAACATTCCCTTTACCCAAGATACCTTATATTAAATAAGTATACTTTAAACGTAACTTTACGAACAGAAAATCTACTTGGTTGTTGGTGTAAGTTATAAAGTATTTTGGTGTTTGCATATAAATATAACAGTCATGCATGATTTGCACGTATTTATGTTACATTCTTTGGCATCGGTGTACCATCACAGTTTAGACATCTAGCCCAATACAGTGCCAAAAGATGAACGGTTTGAATAATATAAGAAAATCCTTTAAATATATACTATCATGGGGTTTGTCAAATTTGTTATATTTTTAGACAAAAATTCAAAGTGTTTATGGCATAAAATCAATTTTTTTTCATTTTTTTTTCTTTCTCGCGTGTAATTTTGTCGATTCATCTTTCAAAATCCGTTTGCTTTCTATTTATTAGATATGCATATTTTATATAAGTTGGTCGGATCGTGTTATCTAAGGCTACACTGTATATTATTATGTATATACGAAATACATAATTTTTATACACAATGATAATATCTAGTGTATATGTATCATGTGATAAGTTTAAAAGTAGGTATTATTACATTATACATGATAATAATTAAATGTATATTTAGATAGCATTTAAGATCAGTGCTAGTGAATAAATCGAAGTTTTATTGCCTGCCTAATTGCCTTTTATAATGGCAGAAAGTTTTGTTTTGCAAACTTTTACTAGGTCACTTTGCAATTCATCAAAAGAGCTTTCAGCCCTTCTAAGTGTAGGTCATCATTCAGTTATGTAACATTGCTGTGTCGATATATATGAAACGACCGACAACACAAAAGCTCTTAATTAGCAAATAATTATAATACCATAATTTTGTGATTGTAAAAGAATCATTTGTCTTGGTTTTTTGGTTAGTAGGTATTATGCAAATTTTCTTGATATGAATAGAAAGATGATTTTCGCTTTTATTCTTCATCTCTTTTTTTTCGTCTTATTATTATTATTATTATTATTATTATAATAAGAATGGTGCTTCTTATTGCCTTTGAGCGAAATTCATTTTCCCTTTGTTTCTTTAGAGAATTCAATTTTGTTAAAGCAAGATCATCATAAATGAGATGAAGAAAAGTTTTTGTTTGTATACATTTTGTTATTGTTGGCAAAAAAGTGACTCGACGAGGCCACTTATGCTAGATAAATATTACCAATAAAAGTGGTACTAAAATAACAATTTTATTTTATATATATTAATTCTAATACATTATTATATTTTATGGTCGATATGTCTGCATATTCTGATCAAGAAGGCTCACATAATGGTTCATCAAATATACGAATACGAAGCATTTTGTGTATTTGACAGTAGGTATTAAGTGCCTCTAAATATATGTTCATTTAGGTTAAGAAATTGAGTCGATATAAATGAATAATTTATTGAAAATGGATAATTGATTATTAATTGTATTTCAATATTAATAAACAAACTTGTTTGTACAGAAATATGAAAGTTATGATTTTAAATTTTCTAAATGTTTAAGCACAATATTTTTATAGATCAAAATAAATTAAATAGAATACATATTATTAATTTGTAATTAACTAATAACATATACAATATTTCCACTATCTTAAGAATTTTCTCTAATTATTCAATTTCTGTTTATTTAGTCCTTTCATGTTGTAAAGGAGATTTTAAGTGAATAAAAGGGAGCTTGCTATACATATTATATATATGTATCATAATATTAATTTCTAATTTAGTTTTAATGTTATAACCACATAACTGTTTAAAAAAAAAACTATACTAAATACGTATATCAACGCAAATATGCTTTTAGATTACTTTTCCTTACGTATTATATTCATATTTAAGATATTTACAAAATAATATAACATCAATGTTGAAATCATTTTTTGTTATAGCCATAGGAAATGGAAGGATGCAAGAGAGGATGTTGACCAAATACAAAAATAAATCCAAATATTAGATTAGGATAAATGTGTATACTGTATACCTAATGGCAATATATAGGAAATCTATTTTTAGATTTACATTTACCATATAAATGAAGCATTAATTAATTTTTTAATATCATTATTTTTTTCTTTTTCTTTTTTGTAGGAAAACTTAAGTGTACTTATTTTATTATTTATAGTTTTTATTTATAATTTGGTATTTATAAAATTTAAAAAAAAAAAACAATATTATATTAATAATATTTTTCATCAAAATTTTATGCGTTTTTCATTAAACAGATTTAAAGCCTGAACGTACAAAATATTATATTTTGAATTTCAATCTAAATTTGAATGTGAAAAAAAAAAAAAAAAATTTTTTTGTTGTATAACATGTTATTTATTGATTGAGTACCTTGATGGATAAAAACCATAAATTATTATTGACAAAGGCCTATATTTTTGCATCATCAGGATCATGACATTTTATTTTCTAAAATATTGAAAATTTTATAAGTAAAAATATGTTTTGAACATCAATATAAAAATATGTTTAAAACAAAATAATGTTAACAACAACTACTTATAATAAAACATTAAAATTCTTCTTTTTTTTTACAAAAAGAAAATGAAAAAAGGGAAACTGTGACATGATATTTTTGTAACACTCGTAACGAAAGCACTATAAAATGTCGATATGTCAAGGATTAATGCTATAAGTGTGATACATTGAAAAATGCTGAATACAAATATTGTTACTAAATACTTATATTGTTTCTATCACTTTTGTGATAACAAGCTTTATTGTTTTTTCCTTTTTTTCTTTTTGTTTTAAAATAATAAGTTTTTCGAAGTTTTCTAAAATATATAAAAATGTTTGATAATTTTCATCCACATGCTGTTTTAATGCCCTGGCAATAATGATATACAATATATATATTTTCATACTACAAACAATGTTTTTAGTAATATTTTTAGCTTTCTTGTTGAAATTGTTAACATCTGCTACGTGCTTAAACATGTTAAAAAAACCAACGTACACTTATTTTTGTGTTGTAAAAAAAAACAAACGAAATTGGGCTAATTAGTTGTAATTAATCTCTATCTCAACATCAAGAATCATTTAAGCTAGAAACATATAGTCCTGCTGTTGGTTGAGAATTTATTTTGAAATAGTGACAGAATATTTAGTTATTTAAATTGATTTGTTGAAGTAGAATATTGCCATTTTATTCATATGTTTATATGCGAATTTAAAAATAATTTGGCGCTGTTAGGTTTCTTCGAACTGTTAGATATTATGAAAACAGTTCATCTTTATTTCAATTTACTCACTTAAATATACGACCCAAATAAACAATGTTATATATTACGGTCGCCTTTAATACATCCATAGGTATGTATAAAGAGAGGTAGCTAACGTTACCTTCTAATAATGAACACTAAAATAAGCTTTTTTCCTAAAAATTTCTATATATTTCTCTTTTTTTATCATTTTCTCCACTTATTTTTTATATTATGGAAGCTGATATATATAAATTATGTATAATAATAAAAATATATTTTTTTTGCCTTATTCATATTTTATCGTTGAACGCCCGCCTTTATCGGTCGTATAATAATTTTCATTCAATTTTTTTTTCTTCTTTATAGTCCCTCCAAGAATTCATCACATCAGTTCTGGTGGTCATTTGCAAGTGAAAAAAGGAGCATCGGTACGCATTGAGTGTTCAGCATCTGGTATGTTTGTTCAATTTCAATTTACTGCCTATGTTAAATTTTTTTTATTTTTGTTTTTCTGCAAAAACAAATCACATTAAAATAAATTTCATATTTTTCAGGTAATCCAAGTCCGAATGTAACATGGACAAAAAAATTCGAAAATTTGCCAAATGGTAAGAATTTATGAGTCTGACTATTAACTATTTATTCTATTGAAAATCATAACAATTGACAACATATTCACGTTACGAAATCGATATTACATATATAAGAGTGAAAGGTGTTTAAAACTAGATAAAATGTGGATAATTTTTTTTTTTTTTTCAAATAATAAATGATTTTCGCAGAAAGTAGCGTTCTTAGTTTTGCTATTTTCATTCAATAAACAAACAATTATTGCGAAGCATCTTATAATGAGAAAAAAAAATATGTACATATCGTTATATTGGTATATTTTAAAAAGATAATATATATATTTATATCTTCCAAAATATAACGGATCTGGAAAGCAATTGAACTATATGCTTATAATTAAATACTCAATGAAATTAACCTCAGGTTGATTATATGATGATATGCAAAAAAGAAATGGAATTTTAATTCCACTGTTAATCATTTTTCCCCAAAGTCATAGCATTAACATCAATTAACAACAGGATTTTCCTTTTCCATCATCGAATTGCTTCAAAGCTCGCACATTACAAGCCTTTTCTTATACATAATATAATTTTTTTTTTATTTCACATCTAAAAATAACTTGAATTTTCCCTTTGTATATAAATATAATGTAAGCCAGCCAACAGCCATGATAAAACTTCAGTTCAATATTTGATTTTTCACTGTCGTTGTGCGCTGTAACATTCATAATGTAATACAATACAGATATATTATACATATATACAAAATAATAAATGGTATACGTTTTCTATTCTATATATAATATGCTGTTATATATATATACCTCGTCAAATAACGTACTGTATCCGTATATATACGTAGATGGCAGGCAAGCAAACCTTTCTTTTGCATCATCCAATAAAAAAAGGATTTTCATTACTTACAATAGATTTAAGAAGACAATACACATTCCATTTTCTCATTTCGTTTTCGTCTTTTTTGATAAAGTTACTGACCTTCCTGCAGTGAGTACTGAAAAATGATTCTCAAATTATATATCCTTTGGGTAAATAAAATCCCAGCTCAGAAATCATCATAATATTTGTGTGTGTGTATTATATATGTATAATATAGCAGCTTAACGAAGAGATGGTATAAAATGATATTATTATATATTTTAACTACAACTCAGCTATACACACGTAGTTATTAAATAGCATATTGTATCCTATACAATCTTTATATAAATGAGGAAAGGATTTTTTTTTTCTTTTTTTTTTTTAAGGCAAGACAATAAACTCTGTTGAACGTTCTCATAAATACAACATCAAAATCTATAAAGCGCACAGTCTATATCACGCACACAGCATTCATTACATTTTTTTTTTCCTTCAAGAATCTCCATAATGAAATATTTCATACCTGTTTTTCTTCAATTTTCTTTCTTTCTTTGGGTTTTTTTTATTCATTCTTACATATTTTTTTTCTTCTCTAAAATAGGCGATGAAAAATTGTTGTCTACAGTGCTGCTCATTGAAAGTATGGACCGACACAAAGGTGGTGTTTATATTTGTTCAGCAAGCAATGGAGTGGGTCAGCCAGCTTCTAGTCAAGTTGTTCTTCATGTTTTATGTAAGTTAATTGAATATAATAAAAAAAAACTCTTTTCTATGATTCCTATTTTACAAATACACCAACTATTCCATTTAGCAGTACGAAGCAGTGAAAGTAAAAAATAATTTTTCCATTTTCTTTGATTGTTTTTTTGTTTTTTTTTAAATTACAAAGAATTACATTGTGAGAGTATGAGTGATGGCATTTAAATAATCGGATTAAATTGATATTTATAAATCAAATCTTTATATTACATTATATTTTAAAACAATGTTGAGTAAGCAAGAGAACACATTAAGTGCCTGTGTTTAGGATGATAATTTATTTTAAATAAATAATTCATTGTTCTTATTATGTATTAAATATTATTAAAATTATTAAAATACTTACATTATATTTTGATGGTGTTCATTAATTCACGTGTGAAATTATATTTATTATGACATTCATTAAATTGGATTAGTTTTTTGTTCGTTTGTACCACATTCGAAAATAGATTTTAAATACAATAATTCTAGATACGTTTTTTTTTTTTTTTTGCAAATATATTAAACATAATTTAATATATACATAATCTGAATTTTTATTTTTGACTAAACAAAGAATTTATTGAAATTCAATAATAATTATGTTTTGAATAATAATTTAAATCTTATCATTTATAAATGCAGTTTTTTAAAATCAATTTAACTCAACATTTAATAATGTACATAGTACGAAATTTATGCGTTAATATTTATTAATATATATTAGGGTGGTTCAAAAATCAAAAAAAACATATATAGAAATGTCTAAAGGCTTGATGCTTACTAAGTTAGTAGTATTAGTCCTCAAAGATGACTATACAAAATATGAGCTTAATTGTACAATTTTAAATTGAGATTCAAGATTCATCTCAAAATTTTGATATATGTAAGTGTTACTAAATTATGTCATAATTGAGATTAAATTTTTACAAATATCAAAAGTATTTTAATGGTAAAAATTGTTTAACGGGTCCATAAGATCACAGTAAAAATTTGGTGTCAGTGGTACCATTCGTTTAGAAATCATGTTATGTATTTTAAAGTTGAAAATTCTCGCATATTTTCCGAAACTTTCAAATGCCAACTAAATTTCTCTATTAAATTCTTTCCCCATATATTTATTTATTTATATTTTGTTTTATTAAAATTTGTTTCAATTCTATTTCAATTATCTAAAACAGACGATATTTTATAAAAAAAAAATTGAAGCTTTATTGCTTTTGAAAATATTAAAAGTGTCAGGAAATCAAGAAAGTGACATTGTCGCTGTTATTTTGAATTGCTAAATTAGCTGTGTGGCATGATGAGATAATTTTTATTTTATTTTGACAGACAAAATGTGCTATGTATTGAAAACCTGATATCGTAATCGATCCTACCGATAATTTTATTTTTGATTATTTTGACTATATTTGAGAAAAAAAAAATCATGAGTGATTAATAAACATGTTCTGAATTAAAATATTAACTTATGTGCAACAAAAAGGTTTTTTAATTTTTTAATTATTGATGACTTTATTGATAAATGTTGCATAGGTCTCCAAAATCCAAAAAGTAAATAAATCATATTTGCTCGACTATAATTCATATATACAAAAGTTTTCTTTAAAATCAATAAATTACCATTCAGTATATTATAACATTTTGTGAAAGTTTGTTTCTAAAAAGAAAAGGTCATACTATTTATTTATGAAATTATTACCCTGTCTTAGTTTTTCTGATTTACTCCTCCCTAAAAATAAAACGTGTACATATTTTTGCAACACTCACGTGTACCATTGTTTGTTTTTCATTGAATTTCTAAAAAAAAAATATTTTATTTTATTTCTGTAAGAATTCTATAGCTAATGGTTTGTTTACAGCGCAGTACTACAACCTGCATTTAATAAAATAATGATTATGTGAATGAAATTATTAATGGTTGCGGTATTTTAATGCCACAAACTTTAATTAGTATTGTGGCTCATGTTTATATATTTGTTTTAATATTTAAATAATTTTATATTTTTAATTCTATTTATTTTAATGGAAAATACTTGGAAAATTTTACATGATGACGTATTTTTTTGTCTTTTATTTTATAATCATAATATAATAATTCTTTCGATCTAACTGATTTTTTAACTTATCCCAATTCAATTAAAAATGATTATGCATTTAAAAACATTTGAGCTTTAAAATAAAATGTAAGTGGACAATTTTTATCAAAAACACTTTAAAGAATAAAGAAGTTGAAAAATATAAAACAGCTAATTACAAGCGCTAAATATCAACAGAAATAGTGTTACGTGTAGCTTTCTATTTTTATAGTAGAATACATTCTAGAGAAGATGGTTTTTTTTTTAAATCATTTAACTATTAATCAACTAATATTTTTTTTTTCTCTCTAATTGGCTAATAGAAAATCTAATATAGGTCTTTGAATCTTCGTGTTCCAACAAATTATATATAAATAAGTTATCACACCCTCATATTATGAATTCTTTCATATAAATGTTTTTTTTTTATAAAACTCCGCTTCTATTTTTTTTTTTTTTTTTTTATTATATGATTTATTATATATTTACAATATTGTAAATGAGTGCCTCCATATATCGTTCATTCATATTAATAAAAGTGTACAATTACATATTTTATCTTTATACGCGAGCTTTATATTTGTTACTTATATAATGTCTTTTTAAATTGAAATTTCATAATAAAGAAAGCTATTTGAAAAGACGAAGATTGATATAACATTGTTAGTATATTGGCATTTGCGTGACATTTTTACTATCGATTCGATAATAATAGTATTAATAATAAAAGTATGTCATCAAAAACAGATGACTGATTTATTGTGATTTTACTATTTTATATATTGTTTTATTGTATTTTATCTTATACTTACATAGAGAGACTACAATATGATATACAACTTCTAGAAAAAGGGTTGGCTTTTTATTTAAGGTTATTTTAGTTTCTATAAATATTCACTGGCTAGGAAATAATGAAATTTTCTGGCAATGTGTCACTATTTCAGAGTACGTATAATAGTTAAGATATGTATTTGAATTTTTAATTAAACAATAAAAACAAAAGAGATTCAAATTCTCTTTACAAAAAAAAAATATACATATAAATTTGTAGTATTTCCTATTTATTTTCTCATTTCAAATACATTATTGAAAGTGTATACCCATAAAAATAAAAGAAAAAAAAATGTAGCATTAAATGTTATATTGGTTATGCCATAATCGTATGTTAGTCACGCGTCAGTATAATTTCCTTTAATCTCTTTTTTTTTAATGGGCCAATTGTCAAATTGCGCGTGTTGCCATCTAATTACCCCATTGTATAAATCTGTTTCAATTTCAACTAAATTAAAACGATATGTAACTCTTATTCGACCATTATGGAAGTTTGAAGAACTTCTAAATGGTCGTGATCATGAACTTCACTGTTAACTGCTAATTTAACAACTTTGTATAAATTAAGGAAGTATTTTTTTAATTTTTTTGTAGAAAAATGTGAGCCTGAGCATCATACTATATTTAAAATGAATCATTAGTTATTAACTAAAATAATATTTGTATAATAATTTATTTAATTATTTTTACGATCTAAGTAAAAGATACCATTGAATATTTTCAATTCTAATTAATTTTTTTTAATTATTAAACTACATTATACAACCTATTTGACCTATCAAGTTGTTACTCGTAAGTGCTCTAATGATAACTATCTCAACAGTTCCGAGCCTGGAGTTCATGCATTTTATATCAAAAAAAAACTTATTCACAACTCAGGCTCAGGCATTGTTCTTACAAACTTGCAAGCGAATTGAACAATAGTTTCTCCAGTCCCAATAACACATATAGGTCTAGCAGGAAACAATCGATAACTGACACATTTTTTAAAATTATAAATAAACTCAATTTATCAATGAAGAATTCAAATTTCGGGTAATTTATAACTTTTTCATAGTTTTAAAGTTGTTATAATGTATGGTGTCGTAATTTAAAGTTTTTCTGATGTAAAATTAAAGTTATTCAATTTAAAATTTATTAAACTATTGTTGAAAATTTAAAAAAGTGGTTTTATTCTATAACTCATCTTTTTTAATATTATTCAAGAAGTCATAAAGTACTTTCAGTATTTCAAGAATTAAAAATTTGGGATTACTTTAAGTTTACGTTAAATATCATAAAGTAATTGAAGTACACTAAAAATGAGTATTTGGAATTACTATAAAGATACAAAATGTTTTTCTGTATTACTACAAAAATCAAAATTTGGATTACTTTAAGTACTTTACGATTTCTTAAACTACGTTAATTTTACGTCAGAATAACTTCAAATAGTAAGTATAACGTAAAATAAAGTCACGTGAGCGCCATACTACACAGCTGAAATTACGTTAATTTTCTTTTTTTAATATACACTGACCAATACAATAATATTTTGTAGAACTTGCTGCTATAATCTTTATATTCATTCAATTTTTTGTTCGCATCTCTTTTTTTGTAAAATTTATTTTTAGCTGCTATTAATTAACGTGTAGTATGGACCTGTAATTTTTAACCCGTGATATACGATCTGTAAATTTTAGTGATTCTTTTTTTGTTTTAAATCATTTTCAAAACAGGATTCATTTTAATTTTTTGATTTCAAATATATATCACATACCCAAGCAAAAAAGTAAATAAATAATTAAATGAAATAAAACCACCTGAAGCCACAAAGAACCATAAAATAATGTGTAAGATATAGAAATAAAGCATAAACCTTTTAGTTAAATAGTTTTGCTTAATGTTTGGAATAGAGAAAAAGAAAAAGAAAATAAATAAAGTTCCCATTTCGTTTAAAAAGCTCGACTCGTTCTCGTTCTGTATTTAGGAAGAGAAAATTGTGTTAGTTAATATAACTACACATATTGTGTTGTATTAAACTATATATCATATTATCACAAGTCTACAATATTTTATGTGGTTATTTCTATTTTAAGCTTCAACAGGTTCTCGCTTTCATAATATTCCCACACATTATATCTATAGAAATGTATATGAAAAGGCATTTTATATGATAGTAAAAAGCACATATATAAGATTAAAATTAATAATAATAATGATACATAATAATAATAATAATAATAATAATAATAATATAGTTATTATAAAATATTATATACTGAAACATCATAGGTATTAATGGTTACAACGATTATATCATAACAGTTAGTAATTCAATTTGGTGAATATATTTATTATTATTATATAAAATGTTAGTGTAATATTCCATTATATTAAGTTATTTATTCATATATATATATATTATGAATCAGCCATATGATATTTAATAATAATGTATTTTATATAAAACACATACAATATACATATATAAACGATACGATACATGAAACAGGAACGAACATGGGTTTGGTTATGGAATTGCACACAAATATTATTTATTTGAAATTCTCACCTATTAGATACGTGCTAATTACAACATAATCTTATGATATTAATTTGATATAACAACCTAATAATAATTTTGTTGTGTGTTAAAAGGTAATGTAAATCGGGTATACTTTCTATATATATATATATATATATATATATATATATATAACATTCATTTAATATACTATATATATAACATATCAAAGATCCCTAACATCACTGGTATTACCTACTATTACCTATTACTATAGAGAAAATCTATCTATTCTATTGAGATATGAGCAGAAAGAAGGATATGGATATGGGCAAGAACATCGATCGAAAATGGGTTGATGATATTATTATCTACTTTTAGCATGAAATAAACGACAGGGAGTGTAAATAGGTCTATATAACTACAGCAATATTATAAAATAGAAAGTTAGCTAGGTCCTGAAAGTTCGATATATTACTATATTATATTATATTATTAGATATGGATTGGATAGGTGATGTGAGAAATAAACATAAAAATTGTTATTACTCTACTAAAGAAGCCTAAATAATAATAACAGAGGCATTTCTCTCTATTCTTTTCTTTTCTTTTCTTTTCTTTTTTTTTTGTTTGATTTCTATCTGGATTTGATCTAGTAGTATTATTATGATTTAGATTTGCGATTTAAATTACAAAACGCATAATAAATAACAAAATATTCACAAGTATATTATTGCGAAATGTAATAACACGAGAGTAATTTTATTAAAATAGAGCTCATAAAGCTTTTAGTAGCAAATACTACAACAATATTCAATTAGTCAGAAAACATTATATGATTTGATGGCGTACATGGCGTACATCGATAGTCTCTGCTAAAGATCAACAATAAAAATATTATTCATAGGAAAAACAGACATTTTCTTCTATTTTGTATAAGTAAGTACTCATAAATTTTGACTATAAATTATTTTCGTACGTATCTAATTATTTTTGTAATACTTATTGTATTATTTTGTTTTAGCGAAAATAAATAAATAGTTTATTTAAATCATCTTATAAACCACAAATCTGCTATTATTATTTGGAATTAAAACCAAGTTATATAATCATCAAGAAATATTTGTCTCTTTTGACGCAAATACTTGTATTAATGTCAAACTCATTATATTTATTTACTGTCAACTTAACACAATTACCGTTAACTAGCCATATATATTTATATATTTATTATTATTTTTGGTACAATAAACCATAATGCTATATTTCTTTATTTTCAGTTTCAAGCATCACTTAAGTAAGAATAAATAAAAAAAAAGTAGAAAAAAAGAGAGCAAACAGTTTCATGAATATGAATTTGCTTTTTTAATTTATATGAATAACAAAATATGACATAAGGGCACATGAAAAATATATTTAAAAAAAAAAAGAATGTAGATTATATGATATATGAAAGATCACTAACAATACCGCTCGTAATTATTTTTCGAATTTTTTTTTACCTTTAATTATGGCAATTTTTTTTGCATTCCGTACACTATACTTACGTGGAGAAGAGGTATCTAGATATTGTCTTTGTACCAAGTTTTTTTTTTGTTATTCACCTGAATCACCGAAAATAAAGCATATACCCTCATTACGTAGATACTCTTATGTATATAATAAACCACCCCATTAAAGTATATCGTTCACTGGATTTTTCTTCCTTTTTTTTATTTTTCATTAAAATTATTATGTTGTTTTTGATGCTTAGTATCTAGAAATTATAAAATGAATATAGTCTACATATATGACGGATGCCATGCCATGGTGTGGTATCAATGTAATTCTGCGATTATATATATGAATGTTCAATGTTCTACACAAGCACATAGGACGTACAATTACAATAAAAAAAAATATATAACCGCACGATATATATATGTATATATATTTATTTTTTTATACTGTTCATTTTGAACTTTATTGCATTAGAACTAACAATTCAGCTTTAATTTGAATTCAAAACTAGTTTACATAGAAAAATTGGATTACGTCACTGGTGAAAAATTTAATAAAAAAAAAAAAACTTGAGCTCTGCTTCAAATTGTTGAAAATTTAGGTTATAACTGTATATGGTGGAATACGCTGTAAAAATGTTTGCATTTTATTTATTTTTTTCTCATTGCAAATTTTTCAAATTTTTTTTATTGATAGTTTTTATTTAGCAAAGAATAATATTTATTTTTGGATCGATTGCAAGTATTATATGTGTATCATCTTAAACTATAATTTCGTATAATATATTATTTATATACATTTTTTTTTTGGGGAATTTGAATACGATTATCGATTGCTTTTACTCTATATATTAAATAATTAATACATTGAAAATTTAATTATTGGGACACAATTTATCCGCTACAAATGAAATCACATAATCATTGAGAATCAAAGCACAATGAAAACTTGTTTTCTATTTTCTGAAACAAATTTGTATTATACATTTAACAATATAATCGTGTTAAACTTTATTGTGTTTTTATTTGGCTCAATATACGAACGATACAATTTGGTGAATTGGAAAAACTAAGTTAACAATAGTTTCGGGATTATTATTATTTTTTATTTCATAAAATTACGGAAATGATTGTCCAATTTCTATTTTTTTTCATGTATTTTTTATTTGTCGATGTGTTTCCTGTTTGCCAAACCATAATATCAAAAGTACACAAACCTTTAATTAAATAAGCGAAAATACCACTGGGTTATTATTTTCACATATTGTTTTTATAGGTACGAGTAGTTAGGTGCATTTGCCATTGAATGATGATATTTTTACACATACATTTTACACATCAAGAATAAATCTACACATAAAATATGTTTCTATAAAATTATTTTCTTCTTTCTTTTTTTTTTTATCTAGATCTCTGCTTTGAGGATGGATAAAAAAATAAAGTAGATAGAAATAAATATGTTGGTGTAGCATAAGAATTGCAGAAGATATTATATCGCATATGTAAATACCTACATAGATAAAAAATATAATATAAAACATTACACTTGAGTAGAGAATAGCACGTTTATTATTCAACTAACAGCTAAATTGACATTTATTTTCATTTCGGTGAAAAAGACAAGTCATTGAAATTGAATTCAATAAACCCAGCATGGGCTGTTGAAAGCAGAAAAACCCTGATATTAATGTGTACAGATATGTCAATTTCAGATGTTCAATTCATGAACATCGTTTTAAATAAAAATAAGAAAAGAAAAAAAAATTAAATAAATATTATTATTATTTTTTTTAAATAAAATATTAGAATAAGAAAATAATTCTATTGTTATAAGTGGATAAATATTTTTATTCTAATTCTTTGCTGTTATTGATTTGAGTACCAAGTTCACTTCACTTCATTCCTGTTGCTTCATTTTTAATTTCACAATAGAAGCACGCATGGGTTAAATTATGTTCCAAGAAAATATATTGTCATTATGTCCAGTTTTGGGTACTTGTATTTCAATTTCATAGCTCTTCATAATACAATCCAAATCCTCTTCGAACATTTTTTTCGATATAAAAGCTAATATCTACATTTTTATACGTTCAACAACCCAATATAACAAAATTTCAAGTGAAATAGATGTTGCTTACATTTTCTATATCTAATAGAAAATCTTTGTGAACATAAATGTACCTTTATATTTATACTTAATTCTATTCGGTGTCCATAATAATTTCGATCACGTTTCAAATTACATAAATATATGAATTTATTTACTTAAAATTGTGTCTTGTGAATAATATTTTATTTTAAAATGTTCATGCTTTTCTGAACACAAAGAGGACAATCACTACTATTAGAATGTAAGTACAGAAAGAAGACATGAAATTATTTTTCATCGGAGTCATATATACAGAAAATATTACGTGAAAATGCGTCTAGGTGGCGACCCTAACAACATAGTAAAATACACACGGTTCAGTTACGATGCAATTCAACAAACAAAAATAGAAGAAAGAATGAAAATAAAAAGAAAATATATAAAATAATAATATAAATGACGATGTTAAAATGTTGAAAGGAGTATAATATAAATTAGAAAAGGGGTTTATTTTCTAAGTTCGTTGCCTTTAGAGGCTTTAGAAAGCACATTATTAAAATTCTTATATCTGGTCGTTTTGGTCATTTTATTATATTGAGTTTAGATGGAAATGTACATTATTTATAATTTATTGCAATTGAGGGTATATATAATATACATATTAAAATATACGTATAAGTATATATATTCTCATAATATTTCATCTATTCATTTAATAACTTCAATATTATAAATTTCAATTCACTAAAATATACAATGGTGTGTAGGTACTCATTGGGTCTATACAAACATTAAAAATATACTTTATTAATAGGTTAGTGAATGTTATTGGTCCCTCTAATACAATGAAACCAAAAATGCTTTAAATGTTTATTCTTGGAAAATTTAGAGCTCTATTAAATTTAATTATTTTATTTCATTTATTCGTCGCACGATGCAGACATTGATATTCTATATACAATAAAAAGAATGAAAAAAAAAATGGTAGGATGGTTGTTCAAATGTTTTTTATTTATCCAGTTATAACGACGATGTTATAACATAAATAATATCGTCGAATTGTAACACGTCATGCTATCACGTGTTTCATATCTTGAATCAAAATAACCAATTTTTTTTTTTTTTTTGGTCACACTTTGGTATTTGCGGTAAATGTCTCGAGAAATTGCTTATCATTTAATTTAAGAAAAAAAAAAAATGTTTTTCTTAAGCATTCGTTCGGCATATTGTTTATTGATAAATTAACACACAATGTTGATACAAATTTTATCACACAACTTTCATTTTAGTTAATTATGTATATCAACTAAGTATAGGATTTGCATAAGCATACTCTTCAAAAACGAATAAAAGTTATAGGAGATTAAGAATTCAACAAATTTCAAATAATTTATTTCGGAAAATTAGTTGACTGACCGTTATAACTTATTGATTGAGTTTCCTTTATTTAATTTTACTTACAACAGTAGGTAAAACTTCTGTCTTAAGAAACTTTTAGAATAATTAAAGACAGGCATTTTTCTAAAAAAAAAAAAGAAAAAAAACATCTTTAGCAAATTTGTTAGCTATTTTATTCCAACATTGTTAAGAAAACAATTAAACAAGTAAACACGGTCAGGGTCAATAAAAAAAAACTTTTTCTTAAATTACGTTGAAAAGATTTTAGTGAAGTTTGTCGTTCCAATTATTAATTAATAATTAAGGAGAGAAAAAAGAAATCCCAATACTTTTTTAATTTAACTCTATACCTGATTTAAACGAATCACGCAAACAAACAAACATGGACTGGATGAACATTACAACTTAATTTAGGTGGGGACCTTAAGCTTTTGAACATATAATATCCAATTCAGATGATCGAAATTCGCACAAGCTCTATGAACTATATTATATATATATATATTTTTTTATACATAGGTATATATTATGTAAAGTTATATTGTATATACGTACTACATATGAAAATGTTATATATATATATAATCTGTCTTTTAAAATATTCTCCTTTTAATGGAAAATGTCATTCAATCAAACTTTTAATGGTGTCGCTAAATTTATTATGACACTTTATCGTCGAGACATTATCGAAGTACCTTAAATTATTTACATCTATCTATTGCAAAATTGATGTCAATTTAAGACATTATGGCAAGACTTGCAAAAAATTGAAACAAAAAAATGTAAAATAATAATAATAATTACACTGCAGGTATAAAAAGAGAGCTTTGCAAACTTATTAACAATGGAAATTTTGATAATTAATTTTTTTTAAAGGTCTGTCTTTATTTTTTGTTTTTTTTTTTTTTAAATACACCTAATTATAATTTGATAGAACCGTTTAATCGATTTCATGTTCTTTAAAATAAAGTCAAAAGTTACATTGTAACTGTCCAAGCCCATTACAGCAAAAAAGAAATAAAAACAACAAAGCCTCTTTCTATTCTTTTAATTTGATCAACTTTTTTCTAATCACATTAGGTGTTGTAACTTTAACTCATGCCGACACTGTTCATAAATATTAAACAAGTAATACACCTTTACCTCCAACCTCCCACAAAATTTAAGTAAAATGAAACACTCTATACAATCCCCTAACTTATCGTATATTAAATGTTTATATGAACTTTTTTGAAATAGCCCTTGTGCATTTTATATAGTCTCTAGAAAACCATGTTTACACTGCTACTAAAATGCTATAAACAGGATGTAACGCATTAAAGTTCTATATCGGATTGTAATTGTATATGAAATCTGTATAAAGCATCAAACTTATATGCACCACCACTTGACAACCGTATTCGTTTTACTTCAATATCCTCAGTATATTTCTATATAAATATAAATCCATAAAATATACATACTTACAATCTAAAACATGTTCAATGTTCGTTTTATGTATATAACATTTTTATTTATATATCGTGGCAGTCCAGTGCAATACAACACACATATTATATTAGGTCTTAATACGTAATTTTATTATATCTACTTAATATCCCAATATAATAACAATATCTATATATTACTGTGTATTTATATCAGTAGGCAATGTAGTACATATTCAACACACACCATACGTGGCCCCTAACCTCTCTAAGGTAACTTGTGTTATCACAAAGCAATCAGTCTGGCTACTTTATGCGAAATAATGTACATGGTTTAAATTATTTATAAGAAACTATCGCCTAATATGAGAAACTATTTATTGCTATTATACATTTATACCATCAGAAGGTATACAACAATAAACAACAAACAAACACACACAAACACCGCTATAGATTGAGAAGACCATACACAAACCATATCGCGCATTGTTCTTTGTAAGAAAATTTACCTATGTTACTCTATGTACATCTACAATCGTATAATATTAGTGTAGTATATAGAAAATTAGAAATACATATATTATAAAGTTTGTTACATAAAATACAACACGTGAGTTATTATTTCTTGATTAGGTGTTTTGTATATTATATAGCGAGCCATAGTATAATTTTGTATATCTACATAATATTATATAATTTGATTTGCATATAAAACAACTCGATTAATATTCGTACAATATAATATAATTCATATTATTATGATAAACGTGAACCTACATACATAAATTACGTAATATCCATTTTAAATATATAATAATATATAGAACATTTTCTGCAGAAACATTTTATTCATATATACGTTGCGTAAAATAATTATAAAATGTTTCGAAAGATATTTGGAGGAATAAGTAATATATGTCATTTAATATGAATGTCCATTGAAATATTATTTATTAAATTTAATCGAAACGATTGCCATATAATAAAATAATAAACAAGTTCATTAAACTCAATTTATTCGTATTTTTTTCTAAGTGTAAATAAAGCGAACGTATCGTTTAGCATTATTATTATTATAGAATACCATAAAAATTGCAAAATTATACATAAAACTTTTAGTGTCTGATACATTTTCAATAGTTTAACGATAGAAACGATCTACTGACGTTTCGCTAAGGAATAATAATGATTTACTGTATCGCATATTGCACAAATGCGGTAGGAAATAACTGACGACCTAATAATCACAATAGAATCACGTTCAACAGCAACAAGCAACCTTTGTTGGTTTTATTATTTTCTAGACTATGATATTGTAGACTATACGTATAATTTGAACGCCATTGTGTGTGTGTATTTTAATTATTATATATACATATATTTATTTTCTTATTAAGTAGGTATATACAATTTAAAATTTCGGTTAGTTTTTACATCATTCTTTTTAAATTTTAGTATTTCAATATTTAAAATCAGAAAATGATTAATTGGGATGAAAAAATATTTACAAATTATCATCTTTTGCCATTAATCGATCTCAAAAAATAAGTAAAAATTGAAAACAAATCTTCAAACAAATTTATTTTGAAAATATATAAAATTACCGACATTTAGTGCTATGGATCATAAATATCAACCAACATTAACTTTTTACAGGGGTGGACATAATTCAAATTTTTTTTTTGTATGAAGATTTTTATGATTTTTTTTTTTTTTTTGAAGAAAGTTTTCCCACAATTTGTTGTAAATGACCAGCTGATAATTTTATTGTACAGGCGTTTTTCGATTAAAAGCTATCTTCAAGGTCAATTAATCAAAAATAAAAATTTACAATTATGTATGTTAAGTAAAAGATAAAACTGTATTTTGCAATTTATTTTCAAATACTTTATGATTGTGTACTGTGGGTGACTATATATTTTTAGATAATATAGCTTATAAATGAATTCTGTTAACAGATTCCATTTATAAGCTATATTATTAAGAAAACAATTGTTATTTTTTTCTTATTTACATTTTTATTTTTTTTATTATATTATTATTAAAAAAACAGATAATACGCTATTAACGTTTAAAATATGAGAGTCAAAAAGATATCAGTAAAGTGGTAGACGTAAAGAACGCTATTAATTATATACAAGTATAAATTTATTTATTTATTTATTTAATAAAAAAAAAAAGTTACTTGGTTTGCAATAAATATGAATAAAAGGCCAACCTCCAATACGGTTATTTTTATTAAATAAATAATCTTAATTTTTTCTGATACCATTTAGACTATATAATAGCTTTAAATGGATACATTCAATATTGAATTCAATGATTTATTTTTTGTTCCATGAATCAGCCCACAAACCACCACACCCAAAATGTTTTTTAAACCATTTTTTCTTCATTCTAATGAATGTGAATGCCTATATTTTAGAATAAAAGAAAATAATAAAGAATATAAAACATATAGAAATTACTCCATATTTTAGTCAATATTCCAGTATGTTATACATTATTGCTGCAGTCAGTATCTAAAATATAACAAGATAATAACGGATATAATGATATTCGAAATCAAAATTGTGTATAATAATAAAAGTTGACAACGCATAATACAATACTTCAGTAACATCCCCAATTTCATATAGATATATAATATACCTACATAAAATATTATAAAGGAATCAGGAAAGAATAAGAATAAAAATGTATCTTGGAATTACATAAACGTGATTTTTATGGCATATCATATGGCTTAAAGTGATTTATCGTTGGGGCCAAATATGTATAATATATAAGTAAAGTATTATTATATGCGCCACCGAAAGTCTATTTAGGGTTATGATCAGGCAAATTTATGGAATATTCTCAGTACTATTTCAGTTGTTATGGGTATTGTAGTTGCGAATTGCGAGTGAATGTACTATATATTATAGCGTTCAATATCTCTCTATATTCTACATAGTTATAATATTCCAAAAATCGTAATATATAAAAAAAAAAAAAAACGATACACATTTGCAAAGATGTTAATAATAATGAACGCATTATACAATCGGTTTTTTTTTTGTATTCATAAAATATTGTTCTTTTGATATAATCTTATTGTTATAGATTTATTATTGCATTTATGGTGATGACATGTTATATTAGGGCATAATTTTCCTATTTAGCCAAACTTTACTAAGAAAATTATAATAGACGAAATACAATATATTACATTTGGGTTTGCGAATAAATAAAACATGAAATAATGGTGGCACATAAGAAACCGTATAAACATTAATTCATTTATTTGCTTATTAGTGATAAATAGTGAATAATTTACGTTTTTAGAATTTCATTATGTATACTTAACACGGGTTACGCATTTGTATTTCTTCCGTGTTTCCATATAATATGTTTTGTATGGATGTAAGAATTTTAGGTATGATGGTGTGAAGGAAAGGTGACGACACTTACCTAAAACAGAACAAGGTGCCGCTGTTTTTTAATGTCTTATATTCCCTAACATGGTGTTAAAGATTATGATAATGGTTATTATAATACTTTAATATACGTAATTATTTATCATGTTATTTTCGCAATTTGAATTGCATTTCGTTATATTTTGGCACAATATCAAATCAACACACCAGAAGGCACAGATTTATTTGCCTGTAAAATATTTATGGCATGTTTTCTCAGCCATTTGCAAAATATCGCTATTTGATAACTTTAAATTTGGAAAGTGGTAATTTATAATAAGATACAACAATTTAAAATTAACTTTAGAAAATAAGAAGAAATATATATATATATTATATATACATTAGAGCGGGTCTAATTTGGAAAAATTTGTACTGAAAAAATTCGGGTCAAGTCGCATATCCTTTTTAGATTCTACACGTAATTCTAAGAAACAATGCCCAAGGAACCATAGGTCAAAAATGCATTTCGAACCTCCGAAATTTTGAATGAAAAAAGGACTTTTATATGAAAAAGAAATTTTTTCATCAAATTTGGAGGAAATTTCGAAGGTTCGAAATACATTTTTGACCTATGGTTCCTTGGGCATTGTTTTTTAGAATTACGTGTAGAATCCAAAAATACTATGCGATTTCATTTTTCCAAATTTGACCCGCTCTAAGAAACATATATATTATATATTATATATAAAAAAAAATTTTTGAATAAAAATATAGGTTCATAGTTTATATCAGCAATTCCCAATCAGCTATCTCTAATAACCACAGATATCATTATGATATAGATATGATTTCGGAAAAGAGCTGAGATATTGCTGTCGATATTATATATATGTCGAACCACTGCCCCTGGCTTATCGAATACTTATAGAATGTGCGTCGATTTGGATATCGGCAGGATGTCAATACGATATCGATATCAAATATACACACATCGATATGTTTTTCGGATATCGCACATCGTATCGAAATCGATATCAGATATACCTGAATTTCGATATGATTTCCCGATATCAATCGTTCACATCGTATAGACATCAGAGCGATACAGATTTTTATCATTGGCAATTTTCGATATCGACGGTTATTAGGGTATTTGCTCTATTCTGTTTATTTCTGTCGGACATCTACAACTCCTATGGACGTTTAAAACGGGTGATAGGTTTCCTTTTAAAATAAATTCCAATCATTTATAGTAAAAAAAATCGCTTGATATGAGTGCACAATCAAAAATTAAATTCCAATAGTCTGATATTTTTATGACAAAACAAAAAAGCTTTATCTTTTTTTTTGTACTTTTTTATTTTTTCAAGTTTGCTCCATAATAATGTTATCTCCTATTATTTAAAATGAAAATAATTTTTTTATCGATTCACGATTTCCGGTCAGCAATAGATCCGGTATACAATAAAACGGAAGTATTTTTGATGATGGTTCACCACCACCGCGATTCTAACAGGATGTATAGAAAAATATTAAATTCACGGAATTCATTGTGCAAAAATATGACTTTAAAGCATCGGTTATAAAATTATATTTGATGCACTCTAATATGTGCTTCTATATACTCACTCGGATTTTAATAAAATTGAATAAAACAAAAAAAAATTGCGATTTTTTTTAGGTCAGTTAAAAAAAACACACTTTACGGCGAGATTTGAAATGAAATATAGATTTTATCTATTTGATATATTCAGAAATATCAGAAGGAAATCATAATAAATATAATTTAATAGATCATTCTTTTAATTATTTAATAGAAAAATATGTACCTAGTTAATATACAAAAGCTCTAACTATCTTTACTAGGAAAAATTAATTTACATTCGTGCCCTATATAGAAACAAATATATTATATAGATATATAAATGTATAAAGAAAATATATACAGTGAAAAATTAATTTTCATATTTTTCTATAAATTTACTTTTGCTAAATTGAAGTGTGTACAGTGTACACCAACGGGAACCAACCTACACATTATTTTAATAATCTTTTTCAACCAGCAAAGGAATACTATATATGAAATTTGTGTGAAGATAAGAAAATAATTTAATGAATAGGGAAAATAAGTCATAAAAATGTATGCTCATTAATACTTGTCATAACCAGTTGTTTTTGTAAGTTTCTTTTTATTTTATATTTTGCTATTTTTTTTTCTTCATTTTTTTTTTTCTTAATTATCGATAAAAATACTCAGGTGGTTTGCCAATAAAACTAGTAAGTAATTTAACCTTTGAACGCTGAACAGGTGTTAGAAAAAGAGAGAAAACTTTTTCAGCATTTATTGAAGTTTTTTAATTTTATTTTGCTAAAAATATTTTTTTTTTTGTTTTCAAATGACAAATTTTATTATATCAATATTAATCACATAAATTTCTTATTTTTTTTTTAACTAATGAATAAAAATGGGGAAAAAAAAATTATTACCACAATGTGAAAAAAGTATTTCTCTGGTATTTATTGCTTTGAAATAGACCAACAAAAAGTCAGGAAAGTAAAAAAGTAAAAGAAAAAAAAAACGCAAAAAAATATACAGGAAAAATCACATAATCAAGGTAATATAAAATTAACTGCTTTACTTTATCGCCTCCTTTGTTTTATGTTTCGGTACGTTTAGTCAGTAAAATAAACAACATATATTGAAAATAAAATATTTCTTGAGACCAATAGAAATAATGTTGTACAAAGTTTGCATGTTTAATATTGTCGTTTATAGAGTTAGTAATTCGATATATTACTAAAACTACTTACTTATATTGCGGTTTAGGAAATAGTATAGCTTTTTATGTTACGCAATATGTAATGAGGCGAACTGTATTATCGGAGCTGTTAAAAATTAGTGACCTACACCAATTTAATGTAATGAATTGAATAATTTTGAGAAAATATTTTCATTGTACAGACAACATAAATATTGCAAAATAACAACATAGCAGAAAAAAAATGTATATAAAATTTTAATTTCAATTCAATAATTTACGTTTATTTTTTTATCTAACTTAGTAATATTCCATATTGGAATTTATATAATACGTAGGTACTAATTTCTCTAGGTAATTTAAGGTTTTATTGAACTGGCTAAGGTTTTGACATTGTTTTTATTTTTTTTACAAAAAAAAGGATTATAAATAAAATTAACCTATTTTATTCAAAAGCATATAATTTTTATATAATGTTTTTATTAGACTTATTATGGTGAAATTTTATTTATATTATAAATCAGCGGAAAATTAATCAATTAGCATGCAATGATTTATATACCGTCTTTGCTCTTTGTAAAGCTTAATAAATACGAAAAAGAAAGCAAACTCATTACATGTTCACATTATATCCATTCCATAACCGTAGCTGATTAAATTTATATATGGTTTTAAAAGTGGAACAGAAAAACTGCGGATTTATTTATATATTTTTTTTTTAAAAAAAGAAGAAAAACGAAAGAAAATATTACATAAACGTGTTAAAAGCACAGTAAAAAGCGTGCGACTAACTGTACAAAAAGTAGATTATTATAATGTATTGTAAATGGCAAGCAAACAAAAAAGAAAAAAAAATCATTCACATAGAGGCTTGTACGCGGAAAATGTGTTTTTTTTCCCTCTAACTATTTACGTATGATAGCGTGACAAGGTATAATGTCTTTTTTTCTATTTTAGGGGTTTCTACTATATTGACATATTTACTATGTTTTTCTTCTAAAATGGGTTATAATAAGGGTAAAAGACTTAGGTTTATGTTACTTTTTGTTGCATTAATTGGCATCATAAAAATAAACACAATAAACAAAAAAAAAAAAAATTCCCGAAAAGTATTCTTGTTAAATATATTACTGTTTTTGTGTGTGGTGGCGTGTGTTGTTCATAAGAATGTTATGGTGTCATAATTTTTAATGAATATAAAAATGTTAAGAATGCGGAATGAATAAAATGGAATTTACGTTAATAATATAGCAGGATTGGCTTTTTTTATAAAAAAAAAGAAACCTTTTGTCATTTCACTTTGAGAATATTGACAAAATGAATATAGTTATCGATATATCCCTACTGAAAAATCTGATTATTGTATTATAATCTGTAATTCAATAGTTTCAATATGATTTTAATATACTTCTAAGTGCATACTAAATAAATATAACCAAATTTATATTATTTAAATACTGTTTTTTTTCTTTCTATAGATTTATTCTGTTTTTGCTGGTATGATTTTCCAACAGGGTATATAGACTGATAATTATCGTTAATATATGCTTTGCTTTGTGAATATTTTCTATTTACCAACTATAAAATTAATTTGATATTAATATTAATCTAGGTTCTCAGTTGTGGTGGGATATAACGTCATTTATATAAATATATTATATGTACAATGTACATTGTACATATATGTTTAATGCATATAGAAATCCATCCATATATCTATTACTTCCTGATTGTGCCCGTATTATTAATTATTATATATTAGTTATTGGTGTTTCCTATTATATTTCATAAATACCATACATGGTATTCAAATGTCTACCAACAAAATAGAATAAGTGAAAAAACATATATATATATATATTATATATATTCCTCATGGATTTAAATTAACACACAGTCCAACTTCAATATACATAATCCAAAATCAATAGCGTATTGTTCGTAAAAATTGTTGTCATTGTTAGCATAATAAATCATTGCATAAATAATTTATCTACACCAAAAATATTCTATTTGATAATATTTTATTTTTCATATGGCCGATCATATTCAATTCTATGTTATTATACTATAAATCTATATCGATATTTTCACGATTGTAGTATGTTATGTTTTTGAAATCATGGGATATTAAATATTACTCGCATAAGTACTGTGACAATATTACAGAAAAAAAGTTTAACAACAAAACGAAATAAAAGAAAAAAAATTAAACAAAAAAACATTTTTCTTTTTTTCGAATGTATTTTTATATATAAATAATATGTAATTTCAATTATTTATTTGATAAAATGTTCAAAACGCTTTTCTACAAAATTTTATAACCCAAATGTCTTTTGCGAGAAAATAATTTAGAAATCGCAACATTAACTTCAAAACTATGTTTTTTTTCTCGTTTTGGTTAAATTTACGTTGATTTTTATCGAAGCAGAAATTCGTAAAATTAAAATAAAGTAAAAGTTTAAAATTTTATAATTCTGTATGATTAATAAAACTTGGCTGCCAACAAAAATAACATAGAAATATTCTTACTGTTTTTAATGTTCCAGTGAATATATATATACCCAATGTAAAAGATATAAGTAATATGTGTGTAATTTCCCTAGATCTGAATCAGAAAATTTATTGTTTAGCTGGAATAGGTACATAAATCTTTCACTATGCGGTTATGGCCACTACATTCAATATATATATGTAATATAATATTGTGAAGCTGGCTTATATGGTGCAATGTTGAGTTGACCCCGAAGAGGTGGAGATATCCACAAAATGCATGTCTAACACACGATACCTCTTTTGCCGTCAACCGGAAACCGTAATGTAATCAAAATGAGGTAGAACGTATTATTCGCATTGTACGTCATGATGTCTAACAAACCAGTAACGTAAATTTAAACTCCGATAAAATATAAAAGCCAGTGTATCCATTATCTTTTTAAAGTTTCAAAATCTAATTTAGCTATTCTTTCAGTTTTTTCTATTTAAACGATTTACATACAAACTGTTAATATATTCGAAATAGTACCTAGTACCTTTTTTTTCTTTTTTTTTTATAGCATAAGAGATTTGTCCACTGTCCAGAAAAAAAAATTGCAGGCAGTGTTATTGATGCCATACAAAAAAAAAAGAGTTATGAAGACAATTTTGACATTTCAATTAGGTAGAGTAATTATTTTTTTACGGATCCACTATTTTTATTTAATCTATAACGTCAAACTTATATGCTAATATCTGTCGGTTTTTCTATCATTTTATTTTGGGAGCTTTATACATATTTAATCAAAAATGAAACTTATTAAATGATATATCCAGTCTCTGTACATACAAGTGATCACACAATCTATTAGGGCAAGACGACAGCAAAAGGAAAATTAGATTTTTTTTCTCTCTGGTTTGCCTTTTCCAGCAGCTTCACCTACAATTTTTTGTTATATGTTGGTTTTTTTTATTTACAGACGTATACGTATATCTGTGAACGTGATAGGATTAAGGTATTTGCGGCCTAGATTTATGTGTATAACGCGAAAAAATTAAATGGACTTTACATATAGATAGACAGCAAACTGTTTAATAATCCAGTTTAAAGCATATAAAATGGAAAATTTAGACACGTATATACCATACAGCATACACATATGTACAAATTTATATATAAAAATGTTACTACCGCAGTTTTTGCAAACACAAAAAAATAATATTAATATTAATTCATTGTATAGAATAGATATGATATATCCACGAAATTTAGGAACGTATAGGATTACTATAATATTTCTTGTCGCACACGACACAACGATATGAATTGGATGTCATATTTTAAATTTGCTTTCTTTCTTTTCCTTTTATTTCTTAGAAATTTGTTTTATATATATATATATATTATTATAAATGTATATATATATGATGTAAAATATAAATAAAAATGTTTGTTTTTATTGTTTATTTAAATTGAATGTCGTTTATTTAATCAAATTTTCAACAGACCTGAAAGAAAATATAATAAACGAATTTTGTTATGGGTCTATGTATGAATCGTGTGTTGGGATATAAAATCTAATAGAAAATATCACAAGGTGCGAATATGACGCAAGTACATCGTGATTGTGATTTTGTTTTTATTTTCGGCGACGTTGATGCGTATAGGTTATTTTAAATTTATGAAGAAAAAAGAATATATTTTTTATTTAAAAAAAAAAAGTATAAATATAGTTGCAGAAAATATTCATTAATTTTTGAGTTATTATTTTTAGTTCTGAAATACGGTAAATCCCAAACCTCAAATTTAGACTTGATATTGCAATCAAAATTTAAGGAAGTTATTTGATATTTTGCCATTTATTTTTTAATTAATATCATATAATAATTAAAAGCTAATATGATGGCTCATAAGCCCAATAATTAATAAGGATTTCTCTAATTGTCCAAAATAATTAAAAAGTGTCATCAGGCAATGACGTAGCACTCTTTTTAGACAATAGGCAGTTAGGGCAAATGACTCGTTAATATGAGCATTATTTAGATACACGTCGGTCATAGTGAAAAGTGAAAATTCTACATTTATACATAACTTCATGCTGAAAATAACTGAAGTCATTTGTCCAAACTGCCTTATACAGTATATCTCTTTATTATAACAAAAGACTGTAGCTAGTGATGCAAAATTCTCGAGAATTAATTTTTGGGAAATTTGTTGCGATATAAGTCCCGGGAATATTCTCAAAATGTGAATTTATGTGGAAATGTATTTTAATAGCAAATATGGACAATTACACGGTAACGTAACGACCGTAGGTAATGCAATTCTTTTTATTCAATAACCGAATGAGTAAACGTACTTAATATTAAAATATCTTAGATCTTACCAATAAATTAAAATTTGAAATCTGCCCAATATATAAAATTATTAAATATATAAGAATGGAATTGAAATAAAACTTTTATTAAATCATAATCATATTTAGAATCTGAAATCAATTTATTATTAAGTCTACATATATACAAAACTTTTTGAAACATATAATCTACGAATAACAAAATATATAGCTGCTGCTGCTTAAAACCTTAGATTACTCGAGGACCGTTTCTTTAGTGAATTTCACAGATATTCTTGTGTGACGAGAATTGCTTGGAAAATCTAAACATTTTGATAATACATAAATGATTTTCAGATTTTTCATAAATTTAGGTTATGAATTTTGAAAGCTAATACTTTTCAATTAAATATGTATTACACACTTATAATTTATTAAAGTTTATCATAGCGCTTAGAAAATTAATATGTAAGTGCTTAGTTAATAGTTATTAATACCTATACATTATATACACTAAACTTTTGATCAATATATGTTAGCTCGTTTATATTCTGTTTGCTTATTTTACGGAAAGTAATAATTTAATAACATTATTTCATTAAGATAATCATCATTTCATCAGTAAAATTCTTAATTAATTTAATAGCAAAGCGGATAAAAGCTAGTGCGGCGGATTTAGTGTGTAAGGGTGTATAAGCTAACATTTGTACATATTGTAAATAGCATAAATTAAGTAAAAGCTTTACTCTATGATATTATATATTTATATAAAATACAACCTGCTCAAAACACACAATATTATGCAATATAAATGCAATAAATTTCCGGCGAAGAAAACTTAAAAAGTTATATTTGGATGTTGAGAAACTTTAACGATACGATAAATCTACTATAAATGTAAATATTCGTATAAATCTTATATTTCTACCTGTATACACAGGATGCTATTAATTTTTCGTATAATTTCCATTGATTCATTGAAAGAAATATAAAATACATTTATCATGTTCCCTAAAAACATTTAAAAAAAAAATTATACCGCTTACAAGAAATAAGTAATAGAATAAATTAAGATTCAACTTTAATTTATAAAATGGTGATAATATGCGATTTAAAAAAAAATAATAACAGCATACAACCAAGCATTCACTTATTTTATTATTAGACGAACTATAAAATTTCTTATTCCGTATTAGATAAAATTGAATTGTTACAGATAAGACATTTAGCAAATACACATGTATTGTATATTGTATATATTCTCTATTGAATTTTAATACCGGTTATATTTTCTATGAAAATATATATGAGGAAATATTTGATAACAAACCTCAAACAATATTCTATACCAAATCTCTCAAAAGACATTTATATGTTCACATAATATTAATTACGTATCTAGTCAAGTATCGGTTTATTACATATGTGATGTTTATTCTATATAAATATATCTATAGATTATATATTCTATTAATATAGCATTTAGTTCTCTTTATATATATCAGATAAAGATTAGGAATGATTTATTATGTATGATTAAGTGTAAACTTTCTAAGCCGGCATATTAATTATATCTATAATCTCTCAGATTACATATAAATTTTCATGTAAATAGTAACTTAGTAAGTACATTATTTTATGTTTCCATTCGATAGAACTTAACTGGTATGTAATGTTAGTATCATTTGTAGTAGTTTTTGAAAGTAAATAAACTTTTACCTTCTAAGAAGAAATTTCTGGCTGAACAGATGGCGCATAAATAATTTATTGCAATTATTTCTTCGTTATTTTGTCATAGAAGCTACCCGCCAATTTTTACCTATACATTTTAACGTTACATTTTATCGTATACTTAGAAAAAAGAATGAAGAAGTTTTACGAATCGTTTTAAATGCCATACTGAAACTACTACAAATTTACGAGGTCAGACAGAATACCTATATAAAATTAATGTTTGTTATATAGGGTGCTTTTATTATGTTTCATCAGCATAAAATAATTTATTGATACTTAGTTTTTTTTCCTTTCGTTCTCTTCGTTTTTTTTTTTTTTTTCGTCATAAGGTATTTTTGGTACGATATCAATTCTTATTTATGTATGGATGTAGCTCTACGTAAGTTATGCAAATTGTTTTCGTAACTTTCCACATTTTTTTTTTTTTTTACTTTTATTAAGCATTACTTTTGTATAAGACAGACAAAAATAGTTCTGTAGGTATATAGATTATTCGAGGTTAAATATTATTTCATATAAATTTTATATTTATAAAGTTAAAAGTCAACTTGAACTTTAATGTAATTTTAAAATTTGTGTGTGTGTTAGTTTGGTATTCAAAACGAAATTATCCATTATTTCCGTTTTAGAAATTTGTATACAAATTTATTTATTTCTTTAAAACAATGTTATCAAACCTACAGAATATTTATGTATGATTTTGTTTTCTATTCCCTTTGTAAATAAACTTAATATAATCGACGTATATATTTAAGTTGCGCAAATAAATAAAAATTAATCTACCGCGGACGATACGATGAATTAATGTTTGAAAAATTATACCAATGATTTATAAAACATTTACTTTTACGATCGTTAGAAGCCAAATTGTTGTTAAGTGTATTTATTTGACATATTTTGATGTTGTTAGTAAACATTTTCTTTCTTAATTAGATCATATAGTAATTGCTTGTGAACTGGCTAGGGTGATTAATTTGGTCGATGTTTAGAATAGAAATATGTTTAAGAAATGTTAAATAATATTTTTTAAGTTGATATTGTTGTCCTCAATATAATAGAAAATGGTTTGAGGAATTTATATTATGAAGCATTTATTTGCACAATTTTACTGATTTTTGCTTTTTCAAATACATTTATTTGAATTATTTAAGTTCATTGGCATCATTTTGTTGAATTTAATTTTTCATTTGCCGACAAACATGTTGTACGTCAAATTAGGAAGCGGGTGAATAAAATGTTGTTTTTGAGAAATTGTGTCATACAGCACACTTTTTTTATTTATTTATATATTTATATATTTATTTCGTTTTCTTTTTTTTTTCTTTTTCATCAACCGCATAATGTCTTCAATTTCCCTTGTGTACATTCTTCGAATGAGTTATTTACACAAAGCAATAAATGCTGATTCGTTATTTCCATTTTTTCGTGATTGGTAAATACATATAATAGTATAACTATACATTTTTCTATAGCAATTAAGGTCTTGTAGAGAAAATAAAAATTATTCATCGTCCTTAGTATCGGGTATAGATAGGCACTAAATTATGTACCCATTTTCTATACCATCGAAATTGTAGCTATACTTATTAATTTAAAATGAATAAAAAATGCTATGCCATAGAGTTATTTTTTCGTCTCTATATATTTTTATATACACAATAACGACAGCGCCTATAAAACTTGACTGTTATTCAAAAATATAATTGGATTTTTCAAAGTTTCATTAAATTTTCTATCTGATAATTTTAACCGTTCAGAGAAGCTATAGAGTTGCGATGAAAATAAATAGAATATCCTCACTACGACACTACGACTGAGAAAACAGTCATATATAAAAAAAAAGCAGACCTTCAATAAATTATTTATTTTATTTTTTTTTTCTTTCCTTTTTTTCATTTTTTTTTTTTATTTGGCACGCTATATTTTACTTATTTTAAAATATTTTAATACCATTTCACTTGTATACACGTAATACAAGGATTTCGTATTGTTTTCAATTATGACACAGTTCACATTTTAATTGTTTTTAACGATCTAAATTTTTATCAGAACAATTACAAATATGTTTAATATATTTGTAGAATATTTTTAGTACCAACCAGCTCAATTGTCTTTAAATTTTTAACGTTTAATTATTGCCTTTTACGTAAGAGATTAAAAATAAAGCAATCGTTGAACTAACTGTGAAGTCTAAGAAATATAGAAAGCTTTGTATCCAATTGAAAACTACATTTCATTTTTAAAAATGATTTTCAAATGTGTTTTGCTAAAATGACAAGGTCGAAGCTTCCCCACCAACATCGCAACGTGCATTCCCTCAAAAATATTCTATATATTTTCTTCTTACTACATATGCCTGTCCCTATAAATTTATTTTATTTTATATTTGTTTGTATATAAAGCTAATGGAGTCTGAAATAAAAAAAAAATGTTAGTAGTCACCTGGTTTATAAATAGATGAATAATTTCGTTAATAGATGTTTTCCTGTTCTGAAATGAAATCGTAATAATAATGCGAATGTTATGTTTATTTTTGGGACAAATAAAAGAAAAATAGCAACACCAACACATTTCTATTTTCAATTTTATTTATATATACTATGATATCGTCTTACACAACACACACCCACACAAATATTTTTTTTAAATAAAAACAAACAAACAAAAGTGTAAAAGTCTTCGCGTATTTTTACTTCATTTTTAAAAAGGTAGTAAAGCTCTAGAATACCTCCTTCTGGGGTTTTGGCTATATTAAAATCAAACGTTTTGTACTTTTGATTCTATCTTAAGACTGAGTAGATATATATTGATCATTGACCCACCATTCGACGCAGAATTAAGTTTTCTTGAAAATATGTACATAGGTTTAGGATTTGATTTGATCTGGGATGGTTTCCGATTAATTGAATTAGTTGAAGGATAAAATATAGCTAGGGATTATTATTATTCTTTGTTTATGAATTTAATACTCGCAAAAACGAAGTTCTGTACCAATCTAATTGGCAGCTTGTTTTTTTTTTTTCCTATTTTTTATTTATTCTTTTTTTTTATTTATATATCTTTTTATGACGCATAATTTATGTATAAGCTTAGAAAAACCTTAAAGCAAGCCTTTGCTCTTTTAAATAAAATGGGTCGTTCCGTAGTAAAGGTGGGTTACAACAAAAATTTCTCTTTGTTCTCAAAATGGTAATAATATGTGTTCATAATAGAATATAAGATTATATTATATTATAAACAGATAAAATACGTTTTAGGTATAGTTAGTTATAGTGTTGGTATCCGCATCTATAAACATTTATATTACGAACCTATATTACACAATTTTACAATTTTACAATACTTAATATAATATATACTATACCGGTGGTATTCTATAAAATAATTCATATAACAAAAATACACAGAGAATTGTATATAAATTGAAATAAACACAATGTGAAATAAAACACCTGAATAATAGGCGTCTCGCGTTGTAATGGTTTTCATGACCTTGAGCAGATCAGTTTTTTTTTTTTTTTTATTGTGCAGCAAAACGTATTTTAAGCGAAAATCTCCCCATATTTATGTGTGTTAAAATTGTACTTTTTTTTGCAAAGGAAATCGTTAAAACGGTAGTAAAAATGTATTTTTTGTTGAGTTCAAACATATTATATCTTATACAAATTGTAATCATTTTAATGTCAAATATTTTACAGCAAATTTTAAGGAGAGAGAAACATTTCTAATGAAAAGTCAAACTGCATGTAAATTGGATGGATAATTTTATAGAAATAGAAGATATGTATGAGAAATGTGATTTTTCTTTGGTATCAACCAATGGATATTTGATTTTTAATTAAATTTTCTGTATTTGTATGATTTTAACTGTGGATGTTTCACTAGATAAAATAAGAAATATTTTTATAATGTTGATTACAATTAGTTGTTACGTGTTATACTCTTTTTCTTCTTTTATAAGATACTTAATTTACTTTCTCTAATCAAACACAATTTTTGTTTTTGTTTTTTAGTTAAACCGTATTTATAGGAATTTTATATATTAAAAAAAAATCAAGTTTATGTTCATAATTTCATGAACATTCTCAAAATTCAATATTAATTAGTATAGGCAATAAATTTAGAAAAAGTAGATCAACTTATTAAAGCTCATTAATTTAAATTTACTACAGAAGAAAGAATAAAAAAAAACCTTTTAAATTTAATATTTAATTATAGCAAATAATAAATCATATTTTGTAAAATAATTTGTTCCAAATAACAATAAAGCCAAACAAGAAAATAATTTCAAAATTTTCATATATATTTATTTTTTTCTATAATCTGTATGAAAATTTCAAAACCTCCCATCCAGTATCAATACAAAATCGAAACCTAACAACTTTGTATATATATATATATATATATATATTATATTTATGTGAATGAATTATAAATGTATTTTAATAAAATTTAATTAAATGTGCCGAAATATAAATCAGATCAGTTCACTAAAAACATATTTTATTTTATGCTAACAGTGGGTCTGTTGTATTGGGGATGTCGGTTTGTTTTGTTGATGTTGTTATTTTTGCTGCCGGTTTTGTTATTATTATTATATACATATATATATATATATATGTATATATATATATTAGGGTGACCGAGTTTTCATTATTTTAAAATTTTCCAGATTGCACCAAAATAAAAAAATTGTTT
>JAABKK020051468.1:0-11618 GCA_011634745.2 Catotricha subobsoleta | reverse complement strand
AAAAGAAAAACAGAAGATGCGCGTTACGTCCACAGGAAATTCCAAAATATTTCAGGTACGCAACGACATGCACATTGTGCACCTAAGTCCATTAGGTGCACATTTTGTTTGCCGGGCTTATGGCTCTAATTGTAATAGCATGATGCGTTATTAGGGGCGTTGTACGTTTTTCAAAAAGTTACGTCCATTAATATCATATATTTTTTCGACGGATGTTAACGCATGGTAACGCATGATAACGCATCCTATTGTTGCGGTGTTTGGGGCGCTGTACGTTTCTCAAAAAGTTACGTCGATTGAAAGCATATTTTATTTTGACGCATGGTAACGCATCATCATGCGTTTTTTTTTCGCTGCGGCAAAATTTATACTTGTGCATCATGCCAAGCTCCACAACATACTAAAATTTGAAGAAAATCGTCAAAATAATTTTCGAAATGTTGAAATAAAAAGTTTAAAAAAAAATCAAATTAAACGAGCTTTTAAACTTTAAGCGTAAAAAACTCTTAGACCAAACGTTTTTTCAGCAAAGTAATGTATAGGAAAAATGTGTATCTCGACGTATAGAACAACATACCGGAAATTGTCGGAAATGTTTTCGAGATATTTAAAAAAAAGTTCCAAAAAAGACAATTTTTAATTTCAAACGCTCGTAACGCTTAAACCAAGCGTTTTTTCAGGAAAGTCATAATAAATGAAAATGTGTCCCTTGATGATTACAACAACATATTTTAATTTCAGCAAAATCGGACATGTAGTTTTCGAGATATTGTAAAAACAAAATAAAACTTATAGCGCATGGTAACGCATCACCATGCGTTTTAATCGCTGCGGCAAGTTGGAAACATGTGTTTCACGCCGAGCTCTGCAACATAGTTAAATTTCAAGAAAATCGTCGGAACCGTTTTTGAGATAATCGTACAAAAAGGATAACATAAAAAAAAATAAAAAATAAAATCACGATTCCTAAATAAGGTTTTTTTTTTTTTTTCAAAAATGAACCAAAATGCAGTTGCTCAATGAGATTTGCAGTTGATAAATCGAAAAATGTAGTTGCATTTTTATTTTACTTTATAATTTAACTAATAATAATACAAATTATAAAAATATATAAATTGATCGCTGATAGGGATATGTCATAAGTCATATATATGTCTGAAGAATGTAGACCGTACTTTTTGTGCTGAAAAATTCCGCTAGGCACCGCGCATCATGTTGTTGTTGCACAATTTGTTGTTGAGTATATTTAAATTTTTAAAAATGAATAAACGTGTAAAATTCGATCCAAATCAAAAAAAATTATCGCATTTTTTGAAAAAAGTAACACAAATGAGGCAACAGCAACAGTTTCTGTTACGGGTGATGAAACGAGCGAAACATCTGGTATTTATTATTATTATACTTATTACGCATATACGGAGGCGGCGCGTTCTTAACGCTCAAGCGTAAGACGCAAAGCTTTAGGGGTGCAAAAAAAAAAAAATTACAGGTTATTGGTTTAGCTTTCACTTTTATTTGGAGACAATAGTATCTTTTTTCGCTTTTTTAAAATACGATTTGCATACAGCGCGGTTTTTTTCGCGGTAGTTGAAGACTACGGGGCGCTAAAATAATATTTGCGATTCCTCCTGAAACGCGTACGGAAAAAATTTTGTATATTCAAACGTGGAAACTCTACATTCGAATGGTTTCGCATTTTTGTGCGCGTTCTTTTTTCTTTTTTTTATCTTATTGATGATTTGCGTCATGAAAATATCACTATAGTAATATAATGGTATTGCATTGAGCTTTTCATATCATTTTAACATTTATAGTCCTCCTATGTAGAAAACAATTAAATGTTAATGCTGATTGAGCATACTATTTCATATTTCTTGTCTAGTGGTCGTAGTTTAGAAACAACGTTGCGATAGCGAATCAGAAGATTACGGGGAAAAAAATATATTTTATGTACATATGTAATAATTGTCACTCTTTTAGTATTAATTACAAAAAGAGAATTAAGCATTATTTTCACCCTTCTGAGTGTATAAGTTAGATTTAACCCGAAATTCAACAAAAAATAAATTGTTGGTATTAGTTACTACTCGGTTAGTAATGAATATAAACAGAGAGTTAATCATATCTATTAACCCATCCGTGTGTACAGTAACCCGCGCGGAGTAGATCCATTTCTCTCCGTGTAAGCGCTTGATGATAAAGTAATATTATGTACTCATTTACAAATTTACTTTTATAGTTAATAAAATTATAATAAGGTTTTATCTGCTCTACGTTTCTTTGGATCTGGTAGTTATCAAGCTGATACTGGGCTAAGGCGCTGTTCATATATTGCGTAACGCTTTTGGGGGGGGAGGGGCGGTTTATTGAAGTGTTACGATTCATATAAAAGAAAAAAAAACTTCATATAAAAAATGTTACGATGGGGAGGACCAAATCGCGTTACGTAATATGTGAACAGCGCCTAAACATATATCTTGCTATATGTCAATCATCCATCAATATATCTAATATCTAATGTCTTTCTACGACTTTATGTAAGGTTTTCAAAATGCTAACATTGAACAGCTTTATGCGACTTTATGAAAATTATTATGAAATGTCAAGTCAAAATTTGCTTTATGACGGCAATTCATCTTTATTAAACTCATTTTCTTCTAGCTTTTTCCCAGGATTGGTTGAACGGATTTTAATGATTGATTCACCGTTAAACGCAGAGTCACAGTTCAAGATGAAAACCTATATATTTTGATGTTATTTTTATCCTGAGAAAAATCAACGCGTGAACATGAGTACTCTTTTTTTCATGTATATTTTTTTTAACGTTTAATTAATGAGAAAAACGAGCAAAACGAGAATGAATTGGAAGATAAAATAATGCTAGGGATTAATATTTTTCTTTGTTTATTAAATTAATTCTCGCAAAAATGAAGATCTGTACCAATTTAATTGGTAGCTTGTTTTCATAATCTTACAGAGAAATCTTTAGAGAAATTAAATAGGCTATGTTGCATAAATATAAACGTCAAATGTGAAATGACATTTATCGCACAATATTACACAAAGTTACGACACCTCAGCAGGCTAATTCCTTAATTTCAAATAAGATAAATGATAAGTTTTAAGGACGTTTCCGAAACCTCTACCTCACTCGCACTTCGCACTCATTTGCTCACTTATTTGTTCGAAAAGTGTTCCAAACGTTACCCTTGTTGTCACACTTTGCACTTGCGTAGCTGTCAAATGAAGTGTAAAACGAAGTGTACTACACTTACGATCGCACTTCGCACTTCGCACTTCGCACTGTTTTTTTTTTGTTGGATTTTGCTTACAATGTTTTAAGTTTATTTGAAAAGAAATAAAAATACATAGAAATGAATAATAAAGGTAATATTCGGAAGCTTATTAGGCGCGAACTTATGCAACAACTACTTCTGAACCAATTAATCAGGTTTGAAATGGATCAAATGATGTATAAAATAAAATCTAAAGATGTTAAAATTATTATTATTATTTTAATGCGTATTATACAATTTCGAAACAAGTTAAAATGAGTGCGCACTTAGGCGTTTGGAACACGTAAAGTGCGTTCACAAGTGTGACTACAAGTGTAGTGGAAACTGCGAGTGCGAGTGCGATACGTTTCGGAAACGTCCTAAGTACTATTTTTATCGTATTTTGGGTAATTGTAATTCCCTAGATGTTGAGTAAGATAAAAATTAGTTAACGTACGTAAAAGAACTGTCACAACTTAACACCACCCTTTTATCTTATGATAATTAGGTTATCGTACGATAACAAAATTAATGTTCATTTGTGCAATGACATCAAAAGACAAAGAGTAATTATTCAATAAATATAAAATATATAATTTTTTTTTTTTTTGAGAAATTATATAGCATTTAGTATAGTTGTTCTTTTAAAAAGTTCCAATGCACCAATATACTCGTATCTAAATTACTTTTTTTATTTGAAATAAAATCAGGTTTAATTTTTTTTTTTTTAGGGTTATAGTAGGAAACGCAAATCGAACGATATATATCGAAAATATCGATACTCTGCTGTCGATAATCGAATGATATATTACGATATCAAATTTTCGATATATCATTTGATACGATATCAAATTTTCGATATTTTTTATGCAATGTTACTATTTGCTGCGTCGTGTAAGCGGTTGGACTATTGGTCATTTCCTTGGTGAAACTGCCACATATATGCTACAGGATAGATTCATATGTCGAACACCAAAATCCACCCGGCCAATCCTGAGATCCAGAAAAAAAAATTGCCAAAACAATACTTGATTTTTTTTTTCTCAAAAATGAAGTAAAAATGTGGAATAGGCAACTTCCCGATGACATCTTCCCTTTAGCTATTACATAAAAAAAGAACGGGACGGTTGTATACAAAATCATGCAACTAGGCCGATCTTTCTTATACAACTTCTGGAGCGCAGCAGTCATCGATGTCCATTTTTTTTATTATATGAAGCTGCCCTACAGCCTCTATGCGGCGATTTCAACCGCGTAATGGCCTATGCACGTATTTAAAACCAAAACTTTAATTTTGATATTACGATATGTTAAATTTATTATTAAAAAACCATAGGTAATAAATACTACGTATAATTTAATTTTTTGCGATATATCGGATAAATATCGATGTTTTCAGTCCGATAATATCTATATCGCGATACGTCCTATTGATATATTATATGATATATCGTATCGACGATATTGAAAATTTTGCGTTTCCTAGTTATAGTTAAACGTGCGTAGTCTAAGAGCCAATGAGAAACAGGCAAAACTATTAAAATTTTGGTTTTGTTTGTTTTTTGTTTTTTGTTCATTATCTTAGGATTGTGTTTTGTGTGGTAAGACTTGAAAATATATACGATTTGTTGGCGATCCGTCAATCCAATTATACTACAGATTTTTTTTATCTTTAAAATAGAGATAATTTAAATTTTAAGTCCTGGAGCGCTATGCTACATCTTTATGGTATGCTATATCTAAAAAATATGGTACGAATTGTGCTATGCGCTATTCTGGAGCAAACCATAATTTTCGCACTCTATAAAACTTAGCCAAAATATTTGAAGTGGTCTTGGCTCCAGGGGCTTGATGCTCGAGATCGCACCATATTTATGGCATACTATATATTTTCTATAGACCTGTTTGATCGTTCAGTTCAATAAGTAGTGGCATAACCTCACAATCAATTCGACACAAATGAGATTAACTAAATTTGAGTTTTATTGTGTTTTTAATGCTTTAAAATCAAGTAGACATAAAATTAAATACTTATTTTCTTAAAAGTTTGAGTATTAAAGCTAGGAGGTCTCATCTTTAAACATAAAATTATTTTTGTTTGGACACAAATGAGAATGAACAAAATGAAGCAAAATGAATTAACGAAAAAAAATTTGACAGCTCAAACAGGTCTAATACATCGCTAGCAGATGAACAATAATTCATTTAAAATTCATTTTTCTAACCTTAAATCAGACTTTGGTACCCATTTTTGCATACAAAACATGAGTACCAAAGTCTGATTTTAGGTTAGAAAATAGAATAATGACGTCATGTGCTATCGATGTATTGTTCAAATGTCAAAATATGGAACGAAATCAATTTTTATGCAGTTATATGTTCCATATTTCTACTGTATACCGACTAAAATATAGAGCGGTCATACACCACACCATACGTATGGAATGCTTTATGAACTATAAAATGAATAATGATTAACGAAAATGAATATCATTCCATATTTTGACGTAAGAACAATAGAAAATATATGGCATGGAACGATCTCGAGCAAGGAGCGCTATGCTACACTTCGCACTATATTTTTTGGCAATCGTAATATTTAGTGTACCGATATCGCATGCTAAATTCATTTATAAGCCGCTTTCGGGATAATGATCCAACTTACACCAACTGATTTTGGTTTAATGTCGATAACGTAGATTGTTATCGACTATTAACACCCAAGATACATAGAATACAAGATATGATATTGCGCATATCAACAATACTCGCCCCTCCCTTTTTTCCTTTTATATTATTTTTACACGGTACTCGGTACCGTGTAGCCCATCGGGTTGTGCGAAAGAGAATGCAAGCAAAATACATGTACACGAAAGAAAAAAGAGATATTTGTGCAAAGCGGTAGAAAGAAAAGCAATATGCAAAGGAGCATGACCCAATGGCTTCAAGAAAACACGGCGCCTCTGGCCATAAAGGTGTACCATAGCGATCCAGTACCCTTAAAAATTCAAATGATAAAAATAGATATTAAATAAGAAATAAACCGAAAATTAAATAAATATTCGAATTACAAATTATTAAGATTACTTTCTTTTATACTTATAAGAATATTATAATATATTTAATTAATAAAACTAGACTATAATGTAGAAAAATAACGAGTGAAAAAATTTGTAGTTATATGAATGTATTTCCAATGATGTTTTAAATTAAAAACAAAAAAATAATCATAATAATAATAAATAATATTAAAAAATGGGTTACGTTTTAACGGCTCAATTAATTAACTGTAAATGCGTTAAGAAACTAAAAGATGAAAATATCTTCTTTTTTAATTCTATATTTTTTTTTGTTTTGTTTTTAAGTTGCTTATGATTTTAAAATAAATAATTGTCAGCATTGATGTAGATATTTGAACGAATGATTTTCATTTAACAAAAAAAAAAAAAATGCTACGGTAATACGCTTTACCCGGTAGTGCACCGGGCACTTATGGCCGCCCTAAGTTTGCTAATACAAAATCCAAAAATGCCGCGCTAAGTAAAAAAAATCTTTTTTCATTTATTAAATTTTTGTGTCTCTGGTAATTATTAGTCTTCATACTTTTGTAATTTTGTATTGTATAGATTTTAGATAAATTTAGATAAATATTTTTTTGTTGGAAAAACAGCTTATGATTGTCTTTTGTTATTAAACAGAAAACAGTGAAAACGAGAAAAATTGTAATGAAAAAAATGATAAAAATTGTTCCACAGTTTATAATTCGCTTTCGCGACACTGTTTTTAAAAGATATAGGTAATTGCCTATTACAGTACCATAATTTCTCGCATTATCGTGATGATTGTTATACAGAATACAGGTCGATTAGTAGTAGATTGCGAAAGTATCAAATCCAAGGTAAAAAACCGAATAGTTCATGAAACGAAGTTTATTAAAAAAAAAAAAAAAAATTGTGAAATTCTATTAAAGCAAAAAAGAAAGAGAAAATTATCCACCCTAAAATTTTTGCCGCCCTAGGCTTAAGCTTACTTTTTTATATATAAACGGTAAATTACCTAACATTTCAATTGCATTTACTTCAACATTCTAAATACAATATGATTATAGGGTATTTCTGATTAATGCTAATATTAGAAACTGACATTGCCTCCATAAGGTCTGTAATTATATCCATATGAATACTGTGCAGTCTGACCAGATCTACCCTGTTCAGACTGACCAGATGTTAGATATACCCTGTCCAGACTGTTGTTGTTGTCTTGCGGCTGCTCTATTTTAGAGTTGATCTCTATAACCAAATTCGTCCACGATGTCGCTTCGTGGCTGGTCTCTTCTGTGAGTACATTTATCTAAGTTCTGTAGCGTGAAACAGATATATGCAACACTGTTTAATTTATCCTTGTTGTTATCTAAGTAAAATGATTAAAATATAAAATTAATTAATATTTTTTCAAACAAAAAAAAAACAAACAAGCTATAACCAATACTTACAACTATTGTCAGATTCTGACCCTGAGTTTCTTTTCGGCATTTTTTTTAGTTTTTATTGTCGGTGGTTTTTATGAAATGTCAATGTGCATGAAGATAGCTTTGTCATTGTTGTCTGCAGCAATTTCTTGTGCGGTAACATTTTGTCCTCAATTTTTCGGTCCGTTTTCGTTTATGAAAATACCATATTTTTCTTTTTGTAGTAGCACATGGTACTAAGACTAGTAGTCTTAGTACCATGGTAGTAGCATATATTTTTCTTTTTCCAATAGGATAAGTTGAATATTTCGATACATTGACCACATTAGTATAATTAGTAAAAATCAATTGATGTTTTAATTGAAAAAAAAATATAGATTAATTCTTTGAAATATGTATTGAAAATTCTTTGAATTTCTAATTTCTTCACAATGGTTTTTCATAGATTTTTAAAGAGTTAATCTAAAAAAATAAAAGGATTTTAGTGAATTTTGTGTGCTGCGAAAACCACTAAAGGTCAAAATATATTGTTCAGATATGTTGGCTGCCTTTACAATTCTACTTATATATCAAATTCCTTTACTATTTGAAATATAATTTGATTTTTAATTATTAATTGTTCATAGGGATCGTTCATAAAAGACGTCACGCAGTTTTTATACATTTTTGACACCCTCCCCCCCTATGTCACATTTGATCACGTTTTAGCCTTTTAGACCCCCGCCCCCATAATTCGTACGTCACAAAGTGGTTTTTTTTTAAATTGGTTTTAAACTTCATCTTTTAGGTTATGTGAGTCAACTTTCAACGTATTCCAAATTTTTATGATATATACTTAGCTCTATTTTCCCGTTTTATATAGGGATAAACTGTTTTCCACTTAGTAATCTCCATATATAATACATACTTCGTGCAGAATGGCTGTGATGGCGCTGTTTGTGTAATATAAGTACATCACATTCAAAATTTGCTCATGACATCATTTACTCACTACCTTTATATGGAAAATAAAGAAAACTGTGATGAAAAGTGGGAAAACGAATTATGGCAAAAGTAATTATTTATTGTTTTTTAACTGATTAGAAAAAAATTGAAGTAAAAGTACAACTGTATAATACTTTAACACAGTAATGAGTAATTACTGTCATGGAATTTCAATGTGCACGCAAAGTTTATATGCAACAACCCCATCACAGCCGTTCTATACGGAGTATGTATTGTCTATGGTAAACTCTGATATACCTATAGAATTTGATTATCAATATTACTATTAATAACATTTAATTTATCCATTTTCGATAACGCTTTATGCACAAATAACTATATCGTACATTTCGTGTAATTTTTATTAGTGATGGAACGGACCGTCTTTTTTAGAGTCTGGCCGGACCGAACACCCAACCGGACCACGCAGCTCAAAGTCCGGCCGAACCGAACTCTACCAAACCGAACCTTTAAAAAATTTAAAAAGTACAAATTTCTCTGAAATTTAATTGTAGTTCAGCTTTCAACAAATATTGCAAGCAAAGATATTGTAAACAATTGCAAATCCAAAACATGTCTTCAAATCCTCGAGATGAATCATTTCCACTAAAAATTTCAGAATTTTATTTTGCTTTATATCTTCAACATTACTTAAATAGATCGGTTTGAAATGTTCGGTTGGATTTTATTGGGTCCGGCCGGACTGGACTCCACCGAACCGGACCTGAAAGTAAAAATGACCGAACCGAACAGTTCGGTGTACAGGATGTCTGTCACATCACTAATTTTTATTACAAAATCACGGCATTTTAATGTAAAGGCAGGAATACTAAACTTAACCTCACAAAAACAGTTGTCCCTTGCTCATATATTTACCGTTCAGTGGAGAGAAAATGTAGTTATTTTGCCATTGAACGTAATATGAAATCATGAGAAGATGAACAATGAGCAGCAATAATATTTTTGTTTCTTCATATTTTTAGTTTTATTTAACAAGCAATATTAAAATATTAAGTTTGAATGATTCATATTATGACTTACATATTATTTACAATTCAGATTTAAAAATCTAATGACATTTTCTTAAATTTTACTCATATAACAACATTTTTTTTTAAATAAATTGAATTTTACTCAAATTTACTGATATTGCATAAAAATTTGTAGATTTAAATTTTAAACAAAGTTTTATTTTATACAAATCTTTCTCAAAACGCCAAATATTCGCTGTCGTTGAACGATAAATTAATATTTATAGCTGAATTAATAACAATAAGGAACATTAGAAACGAACTATGAGAATACTTAGGCATAACAGAATAAATTTGTTTATATAGTAAAAATATCATTGATCGTATAAATATAATGGATATAAGATTTTTTTTTATATAAGCCTAGTATTCAGTTCAGCTTGCGAAACGAAATGGTTGCGAAATTTCGCATGTACCTTTTGCTGCGAAATCATACATTTTCAGTCACGACATTTCGTTCACCGTTTCGTTACCATTTCGAAACATTAATGCAAACGAAATTTCGTAAGCACGGCGTACTACATTTTTTTATCTTCAAGAAAATAAAAAACCTGAGTACTGCACTTTTTCATTATAAAAATTTGACATCTGAAATTTGCATATATATTATATATATATATAACATGCTTTGTAAATAATTCAACCGTCAAATTTCTCGCAACTTTATTTCCGTGGACTCGTTGCGAAAAAAGGTACATGCACCTTTTTTCGCAAGAGCTAGCGAAAAATTTCCTGAATCGGTTTTGCAGATTATTTGATGTTTCTCGCTAAACAATTTCGCAACAAAATAATTGAACTGAGTACAGCCTAGCGATATTTCGCAAGGTAATTTTCGTTACGAAATGCCAACGAAATTCCGTAAGAAAAATTTGTATGGATTTCGCAAGCATTTCGCAACGAAACTTGAACTGAATACTAGGCTTAGTGGATGTACATATTGTACAATATAGATCATTTACCACTTTGACAGCTAGTGTCAATTTTTTTAGGTTATGGTACATTTGGAGATAAAACAATCATGATTTTGTATGAGCGTCGTGCATATTTTTGTTAATTTATTTAATTAAATTATGTAATCGATAATATTTTAACAAAAATTTATCACATTTAGTTAGTGTATTGTATTGTGCGAAGAATTTAAAAAAAAAATTGCAAGTTATTGCGGTGTTATTGGCTGTGCAAGTAATGTATCAATTGATGATAAAAAGTAAAACTTGTGTGTAATATGACTATGTGATTTTTACTGTTTTGACAATTTAGAAAATAATCATGATGATTTAAAAATAAGAAGCAATTATTATTTCAGTCTGAAACCAGATATAAGAGCACGATATGATGACAAATTAATTACTCATACAAATACCGATCCATATTGTTTTGATGTTAAATCTCTGTCCAGAAATTTGGAAGACCTACCTAAGTTATCTTCATTCAACATTGTGATATATTTAGTTACAATAACAACACGAGTGCATATACTCTAGAAAATTTTACGAATGTAAAAGCAATGGAATCTTACAAATTTTATGAACGAGGATGGGTTCATAATTTGGCAGTTTAAGTTTTGTCATCAGTTGGAATTGTCTTAAGTAAAGTATGTGCAAAAACTTAATTATTATAATGATATTTATAATTTGATTAATTTGTTCTGTGTCTTATTTTTAGCAGAACTCACAGAACCCAAATCCCAAAAACCGCGTAGCTATCCGAATGGGCTCGCAGAAGAACTCTGCAACCTTTTTCTTTCAAAATTATATAAATTGATACATTATTATTAGTTAGAAGCAGGGCTGGGCGTAATTCAATTACTTGTAATTCAATTACGTAATGCATTACGTTCTTGCATTACAATAATTCAAT
>JAABKK020051446.1:0-11620 GCA_011634745.2 Catotricha subobsoleta | reverse complement strand
TGTCGAAATTAGCAATAAATAGTATTGAAATCCAATACTATTTTAATACTAAAATCGATTTTTATTTTCATACGGGCGGTAAATATTTTGCCATTTGCCTTTCTGCACAATTCGTTGCAACTTTAATTTCAATTAAATATTTATAATGAATCTGTCATGTAAAATAATTATTTATATTAATATCTGATAGTAAATTCTATACACTCTAATTTTATTGCTAAATAAAGAATACTTTTACGATATGCATTTACGCAGTGAAATTGAAAGCGAAAACATTAAAAGTGCTTGAGTAAAACAGTCGAAAGAATAATCTTTCCAACATAACTATCTATATCCATTAAATGGGTGGTAAACTCTCTTACGTCATCCCAAACTCTCTCTAATACTATAAATGGGTGTAATTTCTTTAACATACATCTCATCCTCATGTGGTAATTAAAAAAAACAAAAAAGAAAAAAAAAAGTAGAAATTGTGTTTCTTGCTTTCATGGATAACAGCCATCACGTAAGATGCACACGCTTTTGTTTTCAGGGAGGGGTAAATTTGAAAAAGCAAAGATAGGGTAATATTTTCCCATCGGCAATTACAAAAACGCGTCTCAAAATAAAGTTTGAGAGCAAAAGAACAAAAAAAAAACAGGTCTTCAGTCTTCAAACAACCATCGACGATTGCAAAACTGCCTCAAAAAAAACATACAGCCTTTTATTATTTTTCTATAATTAGAAAGAAAAAAAAAACGAAGAGCGTTATAATGAAAAATTAACAAAATTACAAATAAATAAATTCTAAGAGCAATTAATTTTTTTCTTGACAAAGAAACAAGCGATAATTGTAGCAGCCAAATTAGTAAGTTGTTAGAAACTAATCAAATAAATAAACTCTGATCAAAAATAAACTATTTTAAATAAAATTAATCATCGAAGACTATATATAGCTTTCAAGTGCATAAAAATTAGAAAATAAACAAAAATAAAAAAAAAATAAAAAAAAATCCGGCAAAATATTTTCGAACACTACAGAAAATTGTAAACAAAACGTATTTTATTCGCCCACAAAAATGTTATGTCGTCTGTATTTTTTTTTTTTTTATTATATATCAGATATTTTAGAATATCGTAACAAAATTAAAATTATTGTTTCAGTTTCACGATCGCTTTTAGTGATAAAGATTTGACTTTGATCAAACGGTACGGTGGCGGTGTCTCTCCGTATGATAGAGATGTGTGTGTATTTATAATTAGATATTTTGTACCTAATATTTCTATTATAATATTACGCGATGATGCTACACATATAATAATAATAATAATAATAATATTTAATATATAATATATCACGCATTGTAAACCTACCCAAGTACAAAGTAGAATCTTGAATTTTTTTTTCCGTTCTGTACATTTTATGAATATTATTATCACATTTATTTTCAACATTTTATAATAAATGTATGCTCAATTGCTCAATCGTATATTATGTCTGTGCACACAAAACTTATATATATGCCCGCATATCATATTATTACTTCTTTTTTTTGGTACACATAGCAGATATATTATGATTACCTACCTACTTGTTGATTCTCTTCATAGCACATATTAAAAATACCTTTGCGACATCTTATTATTATATTTGTTGTTGTTGTTGTTGTTGTTCTGTTTTGAGATTTAAAGAAGAAAAAAAAAGCGCCATCATTATCAATGACACTCTATATGCTCTTACTTCTTCTTTATTCCTAGTACTACACTCCTACTATACCCGCATACATTTAAAATTCTAACAAAGACCATTAGGCACTAAAGTAAAGTAAAGTAAAGTAACGTAATACTTCATTTCATATACAAACATATATATACATATAATCATTTTCTTATCATTCGGTACCACAGTCCACACTATTAAAACAAAATACAAAAACACATACACATCGATATTAAACACCAATGAATGAACAATGGGAGACAATGTACCTATTTTTATATTTTTTTTTACTTTATTTATAAATTCATATAAAATATTATATATGCGATGGTTTAAATAGCTTGATTTTAAAAATAAACATTCGATAAATATATATAATTTTTGATTGTGAATGTTTCTTAAAGTATGTTTTCTTGTTGCAGTGTGTCGCACATATATAAAGTACAGTAAAGTCACAAATCATTTGAAAATGTTCTATATTTTTTTCTGGATTTTTTCTTCTTTATTCGCAATTAAAGGTCAATAATGAGACATCAACGACAATTTGGTTAAGAATCGAAAAATATGATATATTTATAATTGGAAAATTTATGAACTTAGATTGAACAGTTTAAATTGGTTAAATGAAATAGGAGTTCGATCAATGAATTACGGGTAATCAAACTGTTGAATGGACCACCAATTAATGCGATTATATTTAGATTATTCGTTAATATGTATCTGCTTATTAATTTAATATCATTTGATGATAGTCATCGATATTAAAGCATCTGAGAACAAACCTCTTTACGTGAATAACTGATTAGATAAAAACATTTATGTTTTATTTGCAATCATTCTGGAACTACTAGTCAGAGCTGATAAACCGGAAAAAATTATTTGGTCATGACGAGACCAACAGTTCTGGGCGCCAACTTATAAGATTATTGACTTATATTATAATATTCAATAGAGTTATAAAGCTACTCAAGTGGAAAAAGTTTGCTGAATATGCTAAAACATTAGTTCATATAATTTTGAAGCTATAGTCAATGGCGTTGAAAAAGATTGAAAAAGTACGTGTCTCTTCAAAATTATTGACTATTACTTCAGAGCTATATATGATCTACTGTCTTGGTGTATTCATTAAGCTTGTCCCCCTTGAATTGCTATAAAACTCTTCCGAAGATTGCAAAGTAGTGGCAGTAGTATGTCCACTTCATATAGTGCTAAAGTTATAGTCAATAATTTTGAAAAAATACTTACTAATACTAATTTTTTCAATACTATTGACTATAACTTCAGAATTATGTGAAATAATGTTTTGGTAAACTCCTCTTCCTCTTGAATAGCTCTAGAACCCTTCTGAACATTCTAAAGCCAGCACTCTTATAATTTGGCTCCCAGAAGTGTCGGTCTGATAATGGGTCGACCGGCTCAGCTCTTCTGATACTAGTACTTAGTTACTAAACTTGGTTTAACATTTTTACGACTGCACTGAACAGGTTTTTATTTGATTCTTATCTCAAAAGCCAAACTTTGAGTTTCAGGCACCATTTATGGACCCATCATTATAATGTAACGTTGATTACATAAATGAACAAAATCATCGAAAGCCGTTTATTTTTTTTTCTTGGGATCTATGGTATGTCATTATTATTTAGTTATTCACGATACATTATTTACGATATTATGTATTCCACTATTATATATAAAAAATAAACAAAATCTCATATTACCAAAGCATATAGAACACAAAAACGTAATTGAACAAAAAAAAAAATAAACATTTTTTTTTTTTTTTGTATTTGTTAAGATATGAAAAAAAAGTACAATAAGTATATTGTTGATTATTTTATTAATAAATATATACGTAGGTCGACTGGGTAGCTATAGAAATTCGTACTGAAAAAAATAATATGAATACAATTACATCACGATAACGTACAATTTCATTATTATTAATATTATTGTATTTGTAAATAATTTATTGTTTAAATGTATGGACGTGTTTTTATTATATATATTGTATTTATCTTTTTGCTATGCGGCAAAAAAAGTTTTTGCTTGTTAACGTTTTGGCAGGTCATTCTCTATTTTGGCACCTGTGCATTGTTTGAAAAGAAAAAAAGAAGAAATCTTGTGAAAAGTTCTGTCAAATATATAAAAAAAAAAAAAAATATGAGAAATATTTTGCTTATTATTCTTTCTTTTACACAAATATATTCGATATAGTTATTAATTTTTAATAATAATAATTTCTTTAAAACAATTAACTTGACGTTTGATATTTGACCCACAACCAATTTGGTTGTGGAAATTTTGCTTACCGGTGGCCGCAATTTGAAAAAAGAAAACAAAACGAGATTTTGTGCTGCCAAATGTTAACAAAAAAAAAAAAACAAGCTGCGCCAATGGATTGCTACACGACTTCATTTTGGTAAGAAAAAAAAAGACACGTAGTTGACATTAATGAAGCAATACCGCCGGAAAAAGGGGTGGAGTACCACTCAAAAAACCATGAACCGAAAAAAAAATTGACTTCCAAAACAATAAAGCGAAATGTGAAAACACGTCAGTATATAATAAAAAAAAAATCCGCCGAATTTCTTAAAAATGAAGTAAAAACCGTCTTTCGTGGAAAATGCTGCACAGCGTTTGCCGTAAAGCAAAAAAACAAAAAAAAAACACGCCTTATTATTGTTGTGTATCTTATGTTTAGCGTTTTTTAATAACATAATATAAATACATGAACATTCACACATACATGCAATCACACGTAAACACATTTATACACACAGTGGAAATAAACTCGATACATTTAAAGACAGATAACTTAAGTAAATATATTATTATACATAGATAGCAAACGAATTAAAAAAAAAAAAAAAAATTATATATAATTCTCTATGGCAGAGGGCACAATGTGTTCTTTTCTTCTTTGCATGTGCATAATAAATATCAACAGCCTACCAACAGACAATATATACTTAATATCTTTCTATATATAATTTTTTTTTTTTATTTTTATTTTTTTATACACATGCATGCAATTGTGTGACTATTACAAATACAGATACACATAATATAATTATGGTATAACGTTGGTAGTAGAATTCTATTTTTAGAAACGTGGTATTTTTAAATGGCCTTGAAGTCGTATGTGTCTCATTTTTCAACATATAAACACGCATACCTCTAGCAGCCTTTATAACATTATTATTTTTATATTATGAAAAAAAAAAAATGTTATAAAATACACAACATTTTTTTTGTTTTTTAAATAACCCAAAAAAAAAAACAAAAAAAAAAGCTTGTTAATAATAATAGCAATATTATTAAATAATATACCTACATAACGCATAATCGACTTCACATTTTAATTGTTAATGAATAATTTCTTCTATTTTTTTCTCCTTTATGATTAAACAGTGAATTTAGATATAAAAATGATATTTTATTTTATCTAAAACACTTTTTAAGCAAATCTGTGTGTGCTGTGTTTTAAATTAAACAATACTTATTCTACCAGTAAGAAAAACCTTTTGTCCGGTAGAAAACAATCCGCAAATGTTCAGTAAATTGTCCCCAATGTTCGATAGAAAAAGATACATTTTGTTGAATAACTTTTTTCCGCCGCTAGAGACCCACTCTGGGGATAAGTGGGTAGCTCTTCGTTATATGTGTTCCTCTATTATAAACCTATAATTCGCTCTTTGTGAAAATATCTTAATCCGGAGTAATTCGGGTTATTTAGTTAGTGAACATTTGGACCATTTACCGAACATTGGGATTATTTACTGAACATTTAAATACGTGCCAAATTCAAATGACTATAGATAAAATTGTGTGTGTGTGTGTGTGTGTATGAAAAATTCAGTTTTTTATGATTTTAATTTATATTTTTTCACACACAAAATTAATTTGTCGGAAGTTTTAAGTTTAAATTGAAATAATTTATACGAACAGGTGGTAAATATCATAGATTTCAACGTATTTAAACGTTTTGTGAATGATGAAATCTCAAAACATTTTACATATATCGTACACCTGAAATTGTGGGATATACTTATATTCATATTTGATATAATATATAATGTCTTTCTTCACGTCAAAATCTTGATCGATGCATAAGCAAAACTATAGAAAATTTTATAAATTAAACTCGCGCGTCCAACCTTCAAATAACCGAAAATATGTATTATTTATTTTCAATGTTTCAATGCGGGGTGATGCACACACACACGTCTGAATAGAAATTATTTGAAAATATATATATTTCTATGCAGGAGACAAACACGATTTTTATGTAATATCAAAAATAGGTTCACATATCAATTTAAATTGTTTACTGAAATATAATTTAACGAGCGCGAGTACTTATATAATTTTGTTATATTAACGGATACTGATTGTAAAATATCCCATAAACAAACCAAAAATAGAATTTTTAATCTGACATATTGTTCAATGATAAAATTTGTTAAAGAAATATAATATCGGGTATTTGTACTAAAAGCAATTCATCTTTAATTCGATCGAAACAATATATAGAAAATAAAATATAACGATTATAGAATTCTGAACTGCAAAATGTAATGTAATAAAAAAATAAAAAAGAAAAAACATCTACTTGATTTGATTTACTGTAGCCCATAAATATCCAGTAAACAGTATGAAATACCTACTGTTTAACAGAAAACCAATTTTTTATTTACTGCGGTGCGATATACAAATGAAAAATATTATTATATAAATATATATAATCATAACGAGTAAAACAATTAGGTAGTTACTGTTTGTTTGTTTGTTTGTCTTTTTTGTACTTTTGTAGAACGTGTGACTCTCTGTCATTGTGGTTAATTTATGAATGCGACATGATGAACTAAATTACAAGAAATAAATAATAAAATCATAATTGATTGTTATATTTTCAGTCATCATCTATAATTTAATATAAATTGAAAATACTGGCGCTGATAAATGAATGGCCATTAAAAAGTTAAATCAAAATCAAATTAACCAATCAATTTAAAAAAAAAAAAATGTTTAAATAGAATAATATATGCCGTGTGGGCATATATTAAATTTGATGTGATGCAGAATAGCGCTACTGGAATTTGTTTTTAAAATTTTATCTAATAGAGAAAATATTTATTTTATAAGCAACATAATAAAAATACAGTCACACAACTAACTAATAAAATAGATTGAAAACAATATAAAAAAAAAAAAAAATGTATTGAAACGTAATTTATTTGTTACGAGATATAAAAAGTAGGTACTTACAATTCAAAAGTATTTGAAATAATTAGTAATTATATATCAATAAATTTTGACTAGAATTATTTATAGATTAATTATAATGTTGCGGCCGCTATTCGATGATTTATTGAAATATTTAATTTAATTTGCTGATTCATGATGGAATAATAAATATATCACTATCGGCATCTGTTAAATTACGATTTTAAGTATGGACAGCAGCAATATATTCTTCATTAAAATCGAATTAAATAAGATTTGTTGCTATAAAACCAGAGAGTAAAATAACAGAAAAACTGCAATCGAAAAATTCAGAAAATGCATTTGAAATTTATATAATTATTTATTTTCAACATACTCCAATTCCGATTATTCTATTGCAAGGGAGCGTTTCCAGAAGCAAGAGGAAACGACGAAGAATAGGAAGATGCAAATGTATACAAACCAACGCCGCACCGATATTCATAATTTTCAGTTTAAAATTTTCGTACAAAATTAAGGTTTCAAGTTTTGTTTAATTTTCGCTCAGAAACATGAATTATGTATTATTATTTTTCCAAATAAAACCAAAACAAAAGTTCATACAAAAAACTAAACTCTGCAGTAGAGCGATTTTAGCTTTCTTTCTTCTTTTTTTTTTTCAATAAGCCTGGGTGCGGAAAAGTTGTCAAATGTATTGCTGAAGTTTTTTTTTGGAAATTTGAATTAAGTTTTTGTACTCAGGCCTTGAACTTGAAATTTTGCATGAAAAGCTGAGAAGAAATGTATATAGGAAAATGCAGACTTCTATAATAAAACATTGATAACTCTAAGGACAAGCAATCAAATTTAAAATAGTTTTCATATGCATGAATCAAATCAAACAAGTGACTTTAATAAATCTACAACTATTCAACCCAAAATAATGTTCCCTTGGTTTATATCAAGATGGCTAAAATGAACTATTCGACTATATATTTCTTATAACTAAACTGAAGTCCAGAAAAATCCTTATTTTACTCTCTGCTATAATTGAAAAGCCTGGGGGCAACAACAAAATAAGCCGCACACTTAGATTTTACTGACATTTTGACACAACTAGTTCTTAAACCGCCACTGTTTTACAAGTTTTTGTTTTTATAGACTTGTGTGGCCAACGCTTAGATGAACAGATATCAAGAACAAGAAAAACTTATAGCTATTTCAGTTAAAGAGCTATGTCAGTAAAATCTAAATGTGGCTTAATTCGTTGTCCTCCCCCCCTCCGCAATCCATTCAAATAAGAAACGGCTAAAAATGTGTTAACAAAATTTTAATATTTCCAATATTTCTAAAAAAATCTTCCGATTTTTTTTTTGTGCTAACTACATTTTAAAACTATAAAACAATATTTATGCTAAATTAACGATTTTCGTTGCACCGGAAATACATTTATAAACCATTAAAAATTTTGCAATTCATATTTTAATTAACTCAGTGAAATAATTAATATATTTAATAAAATATTCTATATGCGTTTTCAAATAGAAAAAACAATTAATGAAGTCATGCGCATTAACTAAATAATGTCGCGTTGAAAATTGTTTATAAATAACATTTTCAAATATAATAAACAAATGCAACATCTGTTTGTGAGATATTTATTTCTTATTTATTATTTTAAACATAATAAATCAAGCAATGCCAAATGAAGCGCAATAGCAATTACATATAAAAATTGTTAGAGAATAATTGAAAATTGCATATCATTCATTATGTGACTAATAATATATGTATGCATCCAGCACTATAATAGGTATATATAAGTGGTGTACAGTAGACGCTCACAAAATCGAATCCGCCAAAATTTGAATTGCTCTGAAAATTTGTATGAAATTTTATATTCAAATTTACCAGGGATGGCAGGAATAGCAATAGCAATAGGTATGTCACTCAATTAAAATATCGTCGTTGATCTAGCATTATCTGCTATCTGCAAATGTCACGAAAAGCATTATGTGCCATCTGCAAATGTCACGAAATGCATAAGGTTGTATAATGCTCTTCGTAACATATGTAGATAGATGCTTATGCATTTCATGACATTTGCAGATAGCGCATAATGCTATTCGTGACATTTGCAGATGGCACCTAATGCTTTTCGTAACATTTGCAGATGGCACATAATGCTTTTCGTGACATTTGCAGATAGCACATAATGCCAGATCAACGACGATATTTTCCGTCTTCGCGCAAAGCATCTCTCGCATCTTTTCTATCCTTCTTATTACCTATTTCTACTGATGTCTCATGAAAGAGCAGATGCGCGAGATGCTCTGCGCGAAGTACACATTTTTTCTTAATTGAGTGACATATAATACCTATATTATTGTCAACATTTTTGTGTTGACAATTAATTTGCGCGTCGACAATGTCGACAATGTCAACAATGTCAAAAATGTCAACAATCAGTCATAATTTAAAATTTCAATTTTTGCGAGTTAATTGTAGGTCGATTTTTAAAATTTTTAGCCGTTTTTTCTTCTTTTTTTTTTTAAATATTTTTCTGTATTGTCGACATGTCGACATTTTCACGTTTCAACAAATTGCAATCGTTGACGAGTAAACAATTGAATTGATGACATCGAATTGTCGACACGCACATCCCTGGAATTCTAATTCGATTCGATTTTTAGCTCATAGATTTAATAATAATGTATAAATATTTAATTCAATGATTCTGGCATGTAGTAGATCAAAAAGTCTACATATTGAACAAAAACATTTATCATAAACAAAATGAATGTTAATTTTCCTCTGCAGCGAAGCCCATTTATTCATTTTAATTTATTTTTTCTTATTACCAGAAATTCGAATTGTATCAAAAATTTCGAATCGGTCAAAAACGATTTGATTCGATTTTGTGAGCGCGTTTACTGTATATGCACAATTAAAAAATCTTTGAAATTATGGCAAGCAAATGTTATTGTAGAATTTATTCGAACAAACATAAAATTAGATCGGAAATAATTTAATAAATTTTACGTTTTTTTTTTTTATTATGTGGTCTTAGTCATAATATATCGACCTTAAGAAATTTGGTTTATATAATTTGTCAACCTTTGAATATTTGTATAGTAGCGCGCGGCATAGTTCAAGTACCCTGTCCCGCATTCGCAACAAGTTTTGTTGTGACATCCAAAGCAACAGAATGTTTGTTTGTTTGTTTGTTGTTTTTAATAAATAATATAATGATTTCGTTTTTAGCATAATAATATAATCATGACGGAAATTACTATTTATAGTAAAATTTCGATCAATTTCAAAGTCTTTACATTTTATTAACAGAAGAAAATATAAATTATATATTAAAACATACCAAATATAACAGCCTACTTGAGCTGATTGTGAATAGTTTTAGATAAATTAACAAATATATATCCATGTATAAAATTCACCATAATCTATTTATATATGATTCCGGTTTTTCAGTTTGCAATCTTGTTTGGGCAGTTTATATTATTATTATATTATAATTATTATTTTGATGATTTTATTACAAAATATATATTTGATAATAGCCAAGTTTTATGTAAATCACAATTCAAGTGGTTAAATATATGGACGCAGTATATATACAATTTATAGCCGGTTATTTTTTTTTTTTTAAATAATAATTAGTCTTGACGAAAATTCCACAAAAAAAAATTACCAATGTAAGTTATTTGAATTTTACGTAAACTTATAACACGCGGTCCGATTCACAATAATCAGGGTTGGCCAGTTATTAAATTAAATTACAGGCAACGCTCGATTTAGGCAAACACCGTTTGTACAGTCTGTTGCAAATATCGGGATGTTGCTTAAACCGAGAGGTTAAATTTTTTTCAAAAAAGCATATCGCTAGCTCCACGAGAAAATGACTCTAATTTCAAAATCCAAAAACAGAAATCTGTTATTTCAAAATCCAAAAACAGAAAACTCTTATTTCAAAATCCAAAAACAATGAGCTCTTATTAAAAAATCCAAAAAAAAATCGCTCTTATTCAAATTTATATGAAAAGTTCAGTGCATTTTGTGATAAGAGCGATTTTTTTTTTGGATTTTTTAATAAGAGCGCTGTGTTTTTGGTTTTTGAAATAAAAGTTTTCTGTTTTTGGATTTTGAAATACGAGTCATTTTCTCGTGGAGCCATCGATATCTTTTATTATGTAAAAAATGCATTTGGGTTTGTGTATATCTGTATATAATATATGTAATATATATATTATTTAAATGAAATTAGCGATGAGCAACATATATACATACAAACAATATAAATTGCAATTAACAATTGTACCATGACCTTAAAAAGTTGTGTCAATGAAATTTGTTTAAATTGTGGAAGGCTGCTTACAGCAATTTTGCGTAAATTTTACAGTACAACAATCTCCGGACATTTTACGATAGTTTTGCCCAGCTAATTTTGTAAAATTTCGTATTGATGATATTCTCAATTGACTATATATCCATATAGGCTCTATAATACTTAAATTGACTTCATTATCTAATTGTGGACTACATATACGTCTTCGTCGTTAGTGCATTTTGCAACTATCTCGTCTTCATTCCACACAATTACGATCATTTGATGCAATCACATATATGGTGTTTCCAAATATGTCATTCAGTGCTGCACTTTTTCTGCACTGAGTGCAGTTTTGTACTCAGTGCAATATT